>NW_027019306.1:561836-737800 GCF_013076305.1 Rhopilema esculentum
AGTTTGATTGCGTCAAAAATCACTGCGAATGAGTACATTGACAATAACGAATACCTTTTTACATATGAGACATTGGCAATGAGCGACGACAAACATTTATTGAGAGTCCCAGAATCTCTGATGAAGAAGCAGAAGAAGACAAAAAAGAATGTGAAGTAATCGAAGACGTCATTCAGCCGCCAACTAGAAGTGAAGTGATACCAGCTTTGCTAACCTCTTGGTTCCAAATTATAAGAGGAACATAAGGATTTTCATTTTAAATGACTAAAATCAGCTTGGCTTTTTGGAGCAAAATGTGCACAGAAGTTGGAGATAGCCTATACAAGCCCACCGCAGGTTTTTATGGTGTGAGCGGAGAAAAAACCTAAAGACGTTTTCTCCCGATATAACGAACTATTTTCTGGCTCGCTTTAGAGTTCGTTATATCGGGATTCCACTGTATTTTCACCTACGATAAGCCATACAATGTGTATTCAATTTCCCATGTTTTGCTAGTGTTCTAGTGATGCAAATAAACAAGATTTCACATGGTCCAGCCTCCGCACCGAGACTGGAAATTTGCTGCTTTGAATCTAATGAAGGTATGACAACGAATCTAAAAAGGAAACCTGAAACATTACCAATGGACATTGCTTGCAGTGATTCGACGGTGCATATGTGAAATCTTAGATCCTCCCTCATGACGTTCACATCTGACATGATAGCTGGGTTGTGTCGCTTAGATTTCGCAGCCTCCTCCACAGGGCGGTAGCAGCTATGTATTATTGAAAGGCTTTGCCTGAAATCCTTCTCATTGAGTTTATGAACAGATTCATGAAACATTATTTCAGCGATTTGCAGACAGTATTGTCCTCTTAAGGACTCGATGCCAACAGAATACATGCATTCTTCCAAAAGAGAAACTCTGCGTTGAAAAGGTATGCTTTCCGCTATATCGATGAGGTCAACCCAGCAATCCTGCAGACATGCGACAAGATCCTGAAGCCATGTGCTTGGTTTTACAGTTTGCCCTAACACGTAGCTTTGTGAGTAGCTATCAATGGCATTTTTGGCATGATATCTCACGAGCTCGATCTCGTGCTCCGTTTGCACTGGCAGGAAGGACACTAACTTAAAGCTGGCCTTTGCTACATTCTTCAATGCAGACGCCTTTTCTTCTGCGTTTTGAGCATGGCTATGTGCTTCATTATACTTCGCTATCGCTGCCACCAAACGCGACTTCTTCAAAACTGGTGCCAAGCCATCGGTTATTGAACGGTAGATGTTATTTCCTTTTTGACGAAGCTGTTCAGAGACTGACCCAGAGCTCATGACTTTAGGAAGATCACTAGGCTCACCAAAAGAAGTTCAACGATGTTCGATTCCCTGTCTGCTATATACTAAAAGAAAGATAAAACCAGGAATTTCAAATCTGCTTAACCAAAAGACAAAATTTCAAAGCCTGCAACACTAACGCTGCAACACTAAGCAAATATTGTCTATTCATTATCTTGTTTACGTCCTCCGTAAATTTAATGGAGCAGTAGCTAAAGATCACAAAGTAATGAAAACACGGAAAATGGACAAAGTTAACGAGGGACAGTTCCTTGCCAGTGTTTGTTGGGAGGGCGCGGTTACTCAAACCAAGTTAAAATAATAGTTCATGATCTATCCATAGTCTATAGTTCTTAATTCATAATATGTTTTTCCTTGAGTGTAATTGTTACTAGCTATGCGTGTCATATTTAGTTCATGTTATTTTCATATTTGATTTGTTTAGGGAGGGTTGCCCTTCAACGGAAGTTGTTTTTCAAGGGGCCCTCCTAATTACAACATATAATTAAAATACTACAAAATAAAAAGCCATAATATTAAAAACCTATTTACAATTACATGGTATTATACTGTATAAAACGAACTAGTCAACCCTGTATTTATTTTTAAAACCAGCCAGGGAGGATGCCGTCTTGGACTCAGCAAGAAGGCTATTCAATAGTTTAGCTCCCCGGAAAGAAAAGCATTTTTGACCATTTGCTGACCTTTTCTTTGGCTACCTTAAATAAGTCTTAGTGTTCCGGAGGCAGCGGGAGGAGCATGCTGAATTCTCGGTGAAGAGGTTAGACAAGTATGGAGGAGCCAAATCATAGAGCGACTTGAAGATCACTGTTTTAGTCTCATTGCCAATGAGCTTTTCAATGGTCTTCCAGCCCAACTCTGCAATAAGTAGTTTGCTCGGGGCATCAAAGCTGCTATTTGTTATGATCCTAGCAGCACGATTTTGAAGTTTTTGCAACTGGTCGATGTCTGTAGACCCAGCACCAAGGGGCAAATCACTGCTTAAAATCGCGTATGCTCTCAAGAATAATCACACTTTAATCACAAAATAATCACATTAAAAAAAAATCAAATTAATCACAAAGTACAACATTAATCACAAAAGTTACTTAAAGCAAATATGCCTTGCCTATATCCTTGCCTACTTTTATCCGGATATGTTATTGAAAAATTCAATATTTAGATTTTCCCTTTCACACATTTCCAATCTTTTCATGAATACGTTGGAAAATCTGCAAACACACGCTAGAGAACAGCAAGTTTTAATGAGTACCCTGTGATGGAGCAAAAATGAAAACCTCGTTATGATGCCAGGGTCAATGAAACAACCATTGCTGTTTTTGTTGCCCAAATGCCACTGAAGTTGAACTGACCGAAAACCACACCCGATAGAAGTCATTTTTTCTTTATTTCTCGTTGATTGCTACAGGGGCGGATCAAGACAGCTCCGGCTGTTGCAGTTGCAACTGTTACATTTATGGGAAATGATTTATGTCATATTCTTATAATTTCCCCAAATAAAGTTTGATAATCAAGTTCCATATTTCCGGAACTTGTAATTTTTTTCCCTCGGTGAAAGTTTCAGGAATGACAGTTTAATTTCCCAATAGCGACATCACTTGCGAGGGCAGAGAACAGAGCACATGCATTTGTATTAATGTCTTTCACGAGGTGTTCAACAACTGTTCACTGTTTTTTTCATCCCAGGCTAATTGCACCCATGTTGCTAAAGCTATTGTTCAAGAAAGTAAGCTTTTTTGATGCATATTCAAATTCTTATGACGAAAGTAGCAGCCCACAGAACAGAAAACATTAATTTGCCTTAATGTCTTTTACAAGGTTCAACACATGTTTACTGTTTTCCATTCAAAGCTATTTGCTTCCATGCTGCTAATGCTAATGCTCAGGAAAGATAGATCTTTCGATGCAAATTCAAATTCTATGACGAAAGTTGACGGCCAACAGAAAAGAGCACATGCACCTGTCTTAGTGTCTCATTCAAAGTGATCAACAACTTTTCACTGTTTTTCACTTCACTGTCACCAACCCATAAGACTGATTCAATCTTTTGCATATGCTGCTGTTCAGAAAAGATAGCTCTGTTTTTAGTTGCTAATGTTATTAAACTTTTGCACCTTTTGTTGCAAAATCGTATGAAAAAATGACTTTTGTTGCATAGTATGTTGCAAAATCGTTGACGACGTTTATTGAGCATGAAATTATTTGAGAGCACTTTTGAATCTATGATTCAGTTTTTAAAGAATCAAAAATTGAGAAAAAAAATTAATCATTTTTATCACTAAAAATCAAATTAATCACACATAAAATTGATTTAATCACAAATTAATCACTAGTGATTATTAATCTCGTTCACCATTTTCAAGAATGATTTGCCCCTCGCCCAGCACAACCCCAGACAGAACAACAGTATCGAAAGTGAGGCTCCACAATACCAGTGTAAATAGTTTTCAAACTTGCCATCGGCATAAAGAATCTAGCATGTCTCAAAAAGCCGATCGCCCTGGAGACCTTGGTGGAAGCTGCATTTCCAATTTAATGAGCAATCGATTTGCACTCCAAGGTACTTTGTCTTTGAACTACTTCATTGTCGCGTATCTTCAGTTCCAAGGCTTCATTTCGACTTCTAAGAAAGCTGCCTTTCTGCGTGGTGGATATGAGCATTGAATAAGTTTTTGCCACATTCAATGAAAGCTTATTGCCTCGCAACCAAGTCTCCAATTTCTTGAGATTGCTATTTATAGCCTCATTCAGCTGAGTCAAATCGTGAGACTGGTGACAAAGACTGGTATCATCAGCATACATAGTCACAGAGGATTCTTGGATCGCCCGTGGAAGATGATTGATATAGATAAGGAATAGAAGAGGGCCAAGGCATAACCCTGTGGGACTCCCACTTCTATTTTCCTGACATTTGAATCAACACCATTAACCCTACAGAATTGTTTGTGATTGGATAAGTAGGACCTAAACCAAGACAACTCTCGCTGCTCTTGATATCGCTGTCGATAAAACCCGTTGTTTTGAACGTCGAACAATGATTCCAAAATCGATCACATCGTCACTTTGCCTCCGTAAAGATCATACAAAACACAAAATTTGGTAAAGAAAAAGTGGCTAGAAACCGTACTAAAATATGATAGAATTACAAGAGCAACGGCTCATTCGCCTCGGCAAGGCTCGCTGTTGTTAAAGGCGGTCTTGTTTCGGACAACAGAGCCCCTTTCGCCGAGAACCGGGATGCAAAAAGGGAGGTAAATCAAGGGGTTTTAGTTAGACTAGACGTTGATAAAAGTGTCAAGAACCTGTCTGCCCTTTTCTCTTTGATCTTGGATAAACATGCCCGAAATGTATTGCCCTTTGATAAATCAGGACTTAAACGCTCTGATGCGCAATAGGGACAGGACGAAAATGGTAGCACTTAAAAACAAATCCTCAATAATAATGGATTCATATAGGCAGCTCACAAATAGGGTTGATACCATGAAGACTCAGTTAAAGAAAAAGTACTTTTCCAAAAAGATATCTGCTTGTAAAGAGAACGTAAAAGAATCCTGTAAAGCAATCAATAAACTCCTTAACAAGCGTTCCAAACCATGTAAAACTGATTTGTTAAAGGATTTTGATCAGGAAACTCAGGAAATTTAAGTATAAGTACATTGGACATCAGTAATGTAATTGCAAAACTTAAAACTGCCAAGAGTTTTGGAAACAACAATATTTCAAGCTATATCTTGAAACTGGCTTTACCTTTAATTGAGACCTCCCTGACCGTCAAGTTTTATACATCAATTTAAACTAGCCATTACGTAGATTTATTGTAATTTGCAAGGGTTATGCCTATTTATAAAGGGGTTGGTTAGTCAGATAAATCCAACTGCCATCCAATATCTACATTGCCAGTCATTTCAAGGCTTTTTGAAAACTTTTTGCCGACCAGTTGTACCAGTACATGAATGAAAATAATAGGTCTTATCAATCTGGTTTTCGGTGCTGCATAAACTTAAACATGCTTGTTTAAAAACAATGATGACTGGTACAGTGGGCTAGAGCTAGGCAAAATAATGGGACTAGTATTCGTAGACCTAAAAAAGGCCTTTGATACTGTCAACCATGAAACTCTTTGCCAAAAAATTAGCTGTTACAGCGTAAAGCAACAAGAGCTTTTATGGTTTTACTCCTATTTATCAAACTGGAAACAATTTTTCAAAGTAAATGGTATTAATTAAGAAATCAATAGCATAGGTGTTGGTGTACCCCCAGGATCCTGCTTGGCCCCCTATTATTCATAATTTATATCAATTATCTCCCTCATGTAGTACATGACTTGTCTATTTCCGTGTATGCTGATGATACTAGCTTATGCTATCAATTGCTTGATATCACTCGACTGAATGAGGTTATTAATAATGATTCAGAAAATCTGGAAAAGTCGCTGAAGGGAAACAAACTATCTTAAAATGCAATGGAAACCCAGTCAGTGATTATTTTACGAAAAAAACAAAGAGTTTTGAGAAATCTAAGCCAGGAACTTTCACTAAAAATAAAGGACCATAAACTAGAGATTGCTAAGATATGGTGTAGCTGAAAAAATCACTTTTAGCTCTTCAAAAACAAGCAGCAAATATCCTAACAAAACCAATAGCAGTTTTGATGTCTCGTGGATACAGGAACTTGTAGTTCACGAGTCAAAACTCATGGTGTTCATTTATTCACAAAAATTTCCCAGTTAACTTTCCACATCCTTCGCAATACTGCCACTGGCTGCGCCAAAAAAGATATCTGATGGTCAAAATGCTTTTGAATAGAGGTGCCAAGATATGGAATAGCCTCCCAACTCCCAACGAGTGTAAGCAAGCAAACTAGTGGTTTTAAATCTGATATATAGATGTTTTAGGTTGTGTTTTATTCTTTTAATCAAATTGTGTTTTTTTATTAGGTAACATTGCATTCTTTTAATAAACTTTTGTAACTTTGTAAATTTGTATTAGGTATGTGAATAATATTTTATTCTTTGTACTAGTTTAATTCAATTTTGTAACAATGTAAGTGGAGGGCCCCTGGAAAATCAGCAATGCTGAAAGGCAACCCTTCTTAAATACTTTCAATCAATCAATCAATTGTTCACATGGATACATGGTCTCAATAGCTCTTTTTGAGTTTTTTCCAAGTTTCCTTCAGGCAGCAAGTTTATGTTATGGTAATAATAAGAGTTAACAGAATATTTTCATTTTAGATTTTAGTATATTGTCATAAACTTGCTGATGCCCTGGAAAGATTTCAGTTTGAGGGAACAAACTTCCTGCCTGCAAAGCTTCAAAGCCATAGTCAATTTGTGTAAGCATAAGTTCAATTGCAAACAAAGCTTTGGAAACAAAAACATACCCTGGTAAATGGAAGGTTTCAAGAGCGAATGCAGCTATCAAGAAAGGTATCTCTAAAGACAGGGGTAACTACAGGCCATTATCTCTGTTGAGTGTGCCAAGTTGGTTGAGGATGTCATTGGTAAAGGCCTAGATAAACAAATTGCTGAAACAGGCACTGCAATTGCCAATCAATGGGGTTACAAGAAAGGTGTCAGTTCTGTGACCTTGCTTCTCTACTTGACAAAGAAGTGGAAAATTGCTCTTGATGACAAGAGAGTAATAGTTTCCCTGCTTATAGACTTTAGAAAAGCATTTGACACTGTCTGTTATAGTATACTGAATCACAAGCTTCATCCTATGGGTATATCAGGGTCAATTAATGAGCTACTCGTCAATAAAAGACAGGAGCCAGTATGTTGAGGTGAATGGAGAAAAATCAGAACTGAGAACAGTAGATCTAGGGGTCCCACAAGGGTCAATATTAGGACCCGCCTATTTGCAATTTTTGTCAATGACTTTTCAACAGCAATTCAGGTGGAAGAACTACATATGTATGCAGATGACACAGCTGCATTTGTAATAACTAACACAGTTGATGAGGCAATTCATTACCTGAACATCATTGCAGATGACATTAACAGATGGTGTTCCAGAAATAGACTCACAATACATTGTGACAAAACAGAGGCAATGCTTATTGCCAGAAAACAAATTTGCAGTCCATTATTATTAATTCAAGAAAATTGTGCCATATCAGTCACCTATTGCATTATAGTCTGAGGGATGCTGGTTTCAAAAGGCTAGAGCACATCCACGCCAGAAGAGCTAAAACTGTGAAGCACCTAGAGAAAAGTTTATGGGATGGCGAAATTGTTAAGACAGCTGGCAGGCAGATCTTAAGTTATCTGTATAAAAAGCACATGTTGATTATCATGAGTGACTGTATCAATGAAAGGACAGATGAACGGTTAAAGGAAATGAGAGTGGTACCTAACAAACATTTCAATAACAATAAGCTGACAATACCAAGACCAAGAACAGAGATAGGGAGCATGAAATTGAAATTTAGCCGTACAATTTTATGAAATAGTTTAAGTAATAAGACAGTAAAAATGCATTTGAAGAAAAGCTAAAGAAATTGAAAGAGAAATTAAACAATATAACTTTTGAAAAAGGGACAACAAAACCACGATTAAGAAGTGAAAATTACATGTATTTTTAGAGATTTCTTTTATTATGTCAATCTTTGTAAATATGCTTTAATAGTTTTAATTCTATTTTCCTTATAAATAGCAAAATTAGCTCTCTTTTTAACTATATTTTGTAGTAGATAGCAGGTCCACATCTATAGTATCGTAGCCACAAACAACCTGTTTTAACAAAAATATATGATGATGATGATGATGATGATGATGATGATGATGATGATGATGATGATGATGATGATGATGATGATGATGATGATGATGATGATGATGATGATGATGATGATGATGATGATAGAAAAATACTGAAAGCAAAGCATTGTGTAAAACCATTTTCTAGACATGGTACGAAAATTCTTGTTGAAATTCTTTATCTTGTCTGCTTATTTAGAAAGAGTAACCAACCGCATGTCTTAGGCCCGAAACACCCAGTGTGCGAGTCAAATGACAAAACGTGTCAAAACAGCACCTTGGCACTGTCTGTCCTTTCTGAAACAAAAACAGCACCAGACGACACGTTTCCTTGTAAAATACAATATGCTTGTACTAAACCTATAGAAATATGGGCAGGCTCATTTCAATTTAATGAATGAACTTCAACTCACCTTCGCAAAGCCTTGTCCATGCCTGCCTAGAAGCTTTCAAATTTTCAGAGCATTCAAACATAAATTAACAGAACAAAATATAAGACTCCACTTATTCTTCTTACCGAAGCAAGGACCATTAGCCAGGGCAATTTAAGGTTACAACGGCAGACTTGGTTGACGCTATAAAATGTTGTCCTTTTGACTTGGTTCAACCAGACTTGGTTCAAGCTGATCAAAACAGTTTACTTGGAATGCAGGGGATTCCCCACGAGTTCACTTCCCGCGTCAGGAAAAGGAATGGGGAAGAGTTTGCAGGACAGGGAGACGGATACACACTTGTGATTTCCTGTTTGCAGAATGAAATGAAAGTGCACTTGCCTTCGCACTAGCAAGCGCAGCCAGGTGGGCGTATCGTGACGACATGGGTTAGTTTTTTTGGCTTCAAGGTACCTAGGCCTTCCTGGCTGCTATCCTGATTTTCATATTTCTATTGTGTGGTCCGAACTCAAATTTAAAACTTAATTGCCTATGAAATATTTATTTATCTACGTGACCTTAATCAAATTTTGATTTTGCTTTGCAATAAAACTTACATCTCACGGGGGGATATGTTTTTTGGTTACATGATAGGGACGACGCCACAAAATTGAGCCTGGCGACCTAAGCATCCAGTTTAATTTTTGAAAATGTACCTTGTAAAAGCGCTAAAAAAGTAACTCCCAGACTAAAATTTAGCAAAATACTAATTGCTTACGAAGGAAAACTTGACGCTTCTCAGAAAAAACTGATTATTGTTTATTGGGAAAAATCGAGGAGGGGAGGTGTCATGCTAAAACTCAAGTGACAGACGTTGGGGAAATAAGAAAATTGTGACCTTTCGTTTCTGATTGCACATCGACGTAAATAAGTTAGTAAATAAACCAAACAAAATCGGCATCTAAACAGTTTGTTCTCCTTTTCTCATACACTGTTTTAAAAGTAAAAGGAAAAAAACGGTAAAAAATTCTTATCTTGAAAAAAGTGGGGAACTTACAACTTAATTTCTTTCTGTGGACTTCTTTCTGCCCAGTGTCCATGGGCAGGACGAAGGGCTCTAGTGTCCCTGGGCAGGTAGAAGGGCTCCAGTGCCCTGGGCAAGAAGAAGAGCTCCGGCGCCCCTGGGCAGGTAGAAGGGCTCCGATGCCCCTGGGCAGGTAGAAGGGCTCTGATATCCCTAGAAAGGTAGAAGGGCTCCGATGTCCCTAGGAAGGTAGAAGGGCAAGACAAAGGGCTCCGGTGTCCCTGGGCAAGAAGAAGGGCTCCAGTGTCCCTGAAAGGCTTCGATGTGCATAGTTTGGTTTATCCAAGATTCTGCCAATGGTGCGTTCAGATATCGTTTTAAAGATTACCTTATGCTTTGTAAAACTTTAATCTTCATTTAGTTAAGCCTTACACCAAATTAAAAAGTACTGCTGACTAGCCTGTGTCAGACCCTCCGCTTAGAGGCAGGCTAACTGCTGACGGGGTTAGGCTGTAAGAATAATGTAAAATGCAATTAAATTTAATTAATGGAAGTCATCTTTCTTGTTTATCTATATAAATGTAAAAGTGAGGCCATCACGATATGGCCCTACATTATCAACTTGAGTATATCTTCATTTCAAATTGGACAACAAATGGTAATTGAGATTGAATGACAGTTCTAAAAGAACAGTTTTCATTAGAATAGATAGAAAATTATATGATTTGGTATGAATATGGCACAATTTGGAATAGATTGTAGGCGATTGGAAACAAAATTAGGGAATAACCGCGATAAAATATTATGGATTTGCTTTTCTATATTTACATTGAATCCAAATACGATACATTTTAAGTTGTTTTCCTCTGTTTACTTGCAGCCTTCTGTCAACATGATTTTGCTCTTCAATGAGACCAGCTGTTTTGAACATCGACGAAAGCTCGTCTAGAGTTATAACAACAAAAAAGTCATTATCGCTGCTGCGATCCAACTTCAGCAAGATAAAAAGGGGTGGTAATACTGAAAAAATCATACAATGGGTGATAATATTGTCAAGGTAGCGCGTAAGCAACACGGATCATATCATTAATGAAGCTCTGACACATGGGCAAACATGAAGTTCAGGTCCTTAAAGGGGAACTGAAGTGAAAAACGATTTTTTTACCACTGATAAAGGTTCCCGTGCTGATTCCAAAACCGTTTGAATTTTTTTAATACGTTATGTAGTTTTTAAGTTATTAAGTTTTTAAAGTCGAAATTTGCCCTCATCGATGGCGGAGCGAGAACGCGGTCGGACCACTGTGTCACGTGACCTTGTGACGTAAAGTGGTGGACACGAAGAGATGTTTTGATGTAATGTAGTAGTGAGTTTGATTAGGTTCATGACAGATAACAATCGTGAAAATTGTGATAAAAGCATGAAACTTGGTGAAAATATAGAATTCGGTATGCGTAACAAGATAGAATATAGAATCATTTTGGGAAAAAACCCTTGTGCTATTTTTAGCCTGGGGTACTTGTGCCCAGTACTCAGAATACGTTAGTATGGTAAATCTATTTCTGTTAACTATACAACCATGAAACTTGGCAAACCGACACAATTTGACGTGCTGAAAATGATAAGAATGGTCCCCATCCTCAGAAATACCCCTTGTGCTATTTTTAGACTAGGGTACTTGTGCCCAGTACTCAAAATACGTTAGTATGGTCAATCTATTTCTGTTAACTATACAGCCATGAAACTTGGCAAACCGACACAATTTGACTTGCTGAAAATGATAAGAATGGTCCCCACCCTCAGAAATACCCCTTGTGCTATTTTTAGACTGGGGTACTTGTGCCCAGTACTCAAAATACGTTAGTATGGTCAATCTATTTCTGTTAACTATACAGCAGGCCTGGCCGTTTGAGGCGAGCGATAGCTCGCGCTCCCCTCGCAACCTGAGGCGAGCTATGAATTGCTCTCCTAAACAGAACATGAAGGGAGAATCGCTCCCCTAAAATTTCCATTCATTAGCCTTTTTCCTATTCAGAGAACCCTGAAAACGGGTTAATTGGCTTATTTTTGTGACAGCGATTTTCTCCCGTCACTGCATTTTTTGCAATTAACTTTTTGCTTGTTGGGCGGTTTTTATTATGATAGGCATAAACTTTGATCTATTTGGAAAAGGATAGTTAACCGAAAGGTACGTTTGTAGCGATTAGAACCTTTCAATCTTAAGAAAACAGGAATATTTTTGGAAGGAAAGTCGAAGAAATGGGTAGGAATTGTAGATTGGGGATATAATAAGACAGCAGGTCCCTTCCAGCAATAGAAACAAAACTATCCCTCAAAGAGAACAGGGTACCCTGTCTTGCAGATCAAAAACGACAACCAAAACATGGAATTCCACTATCGAGCAGCATTTACTGAAAAACCCAGATTGGGTGAAAAACTATAACGGTGACATGTTTCGCATTATTGGCAAAGCCTGATCATCGTTCCATCTATGTAGCAGTTGGTAACATTTTCAATAGGAAAGGGGCACTTATTGGAAAACCTCAACAGTCATGTCCTCGCGTTTTCTGATGGCCTATTTCGATCCAAAACTGGGTATTTTAGCGTAGAGTTTTCCTTCTATGTTCTGACGTTTTATTCTCTGAAGAGTGCTAGACGTATAATTAAGTTTGTTTCAAAATTTGTTTTTTAAAGCCATTTTCAAATTCGGTGCAACAAAAAGATTGTTTTGCAAGAGAATTGTTGTTTTTTGTGTTGTACCAGCTTTACATAAAACGGAGAGAGTCTGTTCTTTCAAATACTTCAAGTAAAGGGGGTGCCTAAGTCACGGTTAAAGCAAATACAAATTGAAAGAAGTAAAACATAACACTCCTGACTGAGGCAATTACATTAAGGCAACCGACAGATACTAAAGGGGCTTATTAAGTCATCTGTCGATTGTCTTCAAAGTGCATTCTATGTGTTACTGATTTAGCTCGCCTCAGCAAATGAGGGGAGCGATTCACAGCTCACCTATAAAAATACAAACGGCCAGGCCTGATACAGCCAAGAAACTTGGCAAACCCACATAATTTACTTGCAGAAAATGATTGAGTGGTCCCCACTTCAGAAATAACTCTTAAGCTAGTTTTAGAATGGGGGTCCTGTGCCCAGCACTCAGAGGACATAACTATGGTTAATCCATTTCTGTTAGCTGTAGAGCCATGAAACTTGCCAATCCTACACAATTCGGTTTGCTGAAAAAGACAAAAGTAGTCCCCCACCTCAGAAATACCCCTTTAAACATGATTTTCTATGTCTATAGAACATGATATCAAAGCATTTTCTGGTATAACTCCAGGCACAAAAAACAATTCATACCAGGATGTACATAAAGGAGAAGGATTTAAAGCACAACCATTAAATGATGTATATATATGTTTCCAAGTTTATTAAAAGACCTTATCTTAACAAAAGATATGTCAGGGTTTCTATCTCATAACCGTCTATGAAAAATGTTGAGTTGAAGCAAATTTCAGAAAAATATAACCATTGGGCACCAAAAAACTTCATTCTCAAAATTTGAAAACAGTGTATCTAAACAACAGGCAGTAACAGAATACATTAAAAGAACATTGTACTGTGAAGGTAAAACATTTTCTTCTGATTATGTATAAAAAATGTTACCAAGCAGGTGGTACAGGGCCATTATTGTAAGAGAAAAACTTTATCAAATCCAAACTATTCTACACATTTTGATGTGAGTAAAATATCTTGAAAAATATACCTTAGGAATCTTGAAAATATCAAGCCTTGCTCAATCTCCACTAGTTTTAACAAATTTCCAACTTATAACATGACCCCACTAGTTCTAAATTTCTCTTCTGGCTATTATGAACTGAAAGTCTGGTCCCTTTGAATAACCCCTGTATATAACCCTGTACTCCACTGTATATGTAGTAGGTAGCTGAGTTTTGCATTTTCATTGTCTCTCTGCAGAATTTTGAAACCCTTGTCTTCTTTGACTAAAGTTCTTTTCTTTACATTTTGTGATAAATTCATACTTAAAGTTGTCCAGTTTTTCCAGCACAAATACCCAAAAACCAGCAAACCATCCATTGATCGGTTTGTAGATACACTGTTTGTAGATACCTAGCAAAATGGATATAATTTTAGGTATTAATCTATTTTAGGCATATTTATGCAATTCTATTAAATATTTGACATTTTCGAATTATCAGTCCAAAAATCTTAATTGCAGTAAGATTTAATAATACTTGTCAATGTATAAAAAACAAGCCAGTTTTTAAACCAAAGTGGATCAGGTCGACCTGTTCCGTGCTAGCCATCAAACTATGTATAAACGTTTTATATCAAAGCAAATATTTATTAAATTGTAACATGTAATAATCCTTATTATTTCAGATTTTAGAAATGGAAAGATTATAATATGTAGCCTACATTCTCAGTTGTATCTTACTTTTTATAAGGAAATAAGGAAATTGTGTTTGAGTTGTTCTTGCCTTCATTGTCAGAAAAGAAACAAAGATCGACGTACCATTGATTTACTTCCTCATTTTTACCGACAAAACGAGCACGTCGTGGGAGATGATTCATCCTCAGCCTCTGGGATCTCATCGGGCCTAGGCTAATCTTCATCGCCACTTTCGCAGTTCCCGTTCGCCCTTGGTAGGGCAAGTACTTCACCACCACATGCTCCAAATTCATCGTCGCTCGATCTTAAGTCTGTTGTCATTCCTGAAGAGCTGTCGTGAAAATTGCGAACTGAAATTCTAACCACTAACCGAATTCCCTCCCTCCGATTCACTCTGCTACCTACTACAATGTTGTTTTCGTTTCGTTGCGATCGGGGCACGTGTCCACGACTTTACGTCAGCGCCTGAAACTTGTCTCCAGACCTCTCCGCCACCGAAATGGAGAAATTTCACACTTCGCGTGGTGAATGCAGGAAAACGAAAAGAAAAACACTAATTTCGTGTCGATATTCGAAATCAGCACGATGAAAACTACTAAATAATTGATTTTCATTTTTCACTTCAGTTCCCCTTTAAATATGAAGTGTTTCTTTGCGTGATCTAATGTAGGACAAAGTTTTAAGATTGTAATTTCAAAACTCAAATTGGCTTCTCCATATCTCTCCCAAACAAACATTTTATGCAGAAAAATAAAGTCATTCATAAATCAGATATTTATTTGATTCGTGACAGAACTAAAGATCACAAAAAATACAACAGATTTTGCTTACCTTGGGTAAAAAAATACACTCGTGTACCGTCGCCACGAACGTAAAAGTTTTCCTCAAGACACCGTCCTTAAATGCAAACAATGTTTCGAATAATTTCACAAAATTGCGTCAAGCTCTTCAAAATTTATTACTTTTCAAATTCAACTACCGTATATATACCGGTATAGGTTTGAGTTGAGGTTTTAGCCTTGAAATTAGGCTCCGAAAACGGCATTTGACATATACAAAGGGGTACTTTATTTGATCAGGAGACCTATACTTAGTGTATAAAAAATACTGTTAACGATGTTTTGCTCCTTGACAAGGAGAATAAACATTCCGCACCAGATCCTTACACGACATGAAAAACCCCATGCTCTTAACAAGATGAAGTATTCCGTTCCAAAATTATAGCACGCAGAAAAGCTTATCGGTTCTTGACAACTTTATACAAGTCAGTTCAACAGAGATTTGTAACGGACCATAGTTTCTTTTCTGAGGGAGAATGAAGTGGACGCTGCGATTCTGATCTGATCTTTAAGCAGACGATTTTAATCGCAAAGAACATTAGGCATAAGTCACAACCAAGCATAAATTCGCTCAGCATCGTTTCAAGCCAACAGATTTCAATCGAACAGCGCAGTGGATGTAGGAAATGCCTAAAGTTACATGAAACAACAGAACCAAAGGAGAAGCAGCTTCAATAACAGTTTAAGACATATTCTGGTTTATGCACTGGCATTTAAAAAGAAATAAAGTCTGAAAAAGAGCAAAATGCTGACTTCTATTATAGTGTAAATGACTATACAACTTGAATCCATAATGATCTTCTCAATCAAATATATATTAGGTATAAACCTGGACCATTATAACATGTATATGTTTTACTATGTACTCTAGTGTCTCTAACAGACAGCCCCCAGTGTATTAATTTCAGAAGAATTTGCCCTCCCCCCTATCGCTTATTAGCACCCCACTTCTATTAAATTTCACAAATCTGTCATGACCAGAACACCCAGAAAATTGAATGAAAAAGCGATGTGATTTATAAAAAAGAGTAGGCTCCTGTCTGTGAGAACAAAACGCATAAATTGAGGGGAATTCTCCTGACACTGCCTTTTAATTAAAAGATTTACCAACATCCACTCCTTCTATTAGCCCCCCTTTGCTTAGCTCCCCTTTGCTATTGAAATTTGCTGACATTTTATTGAAAATTGGCCAACCTGAACACCCCCTTCTACTAGCAACCCTCTTCTATTAGCAACCCCCTTCTATTGAAAACTGGCCGACATGAACACCCCCCTTTTATTAGCATCCCCCTTCTATTGAAAATTGGTCGGAGTAAACAACCCCCCCCCCTTTCAAATACCTCCCCCTTCTATTAGAGACACTAGAGTATGTATTATTATAATATAGCATATGTATATGTAGTGTTATAGTTTATTTATTAGTTATATTTAGATACACGTTATATCCCAGGGGGCAGTCATGTTATATTGCTCCTTCTGGGTTCCGTCCTAGTAATGTAGTTTAGTAGTTCGTACGTACTGTTCTAGGTAATTTGTTTTGTAAGTTTTCATACCGAATAGAAAAAAAGAAACAAATAAAAAGAAGGAAAAAAAGTACGGATGGTCAAACATATTACACGAGGTTCTTGATTATGACTCCAATAAGAATCTGCAGCATGTCATGTCTTCAAATGCAGATCTCCAAAACTTATCAGTTATATTTTCAGATAGGGGACACTGACAAAAAGAGAAAACGCTACTGACCTTTTTTGAATCTTAGTTGGGCCATATCAAATCTTCCATAATCGCGAAATAAGATTTTACCTCCAGGTTTTAAGAGCTGGAAAAGAATAAAACTTGTCTTTCAAAAATGATTCTAATGAAATATTCGAGGTAGGGTGCGGAGAAAATTCGAAAAAGATTTCTGTGGAGATGATCAGTAAACAGAATATGAAGATGTCAGTTTGAGAGTGTTAAAGTGAAAAAAAACTGTTTGTTAGGTTGAATTGCTTCTTTATCTGAATAAACTGCTTTTCAAACGAAAGAGCATCGTTTTGTTTGAGCAGTATAAGATGAGAGCAAATTTGAATTGACATGCAATATGAAGGATCAAAATATTCATTTGAGAAGGCCTTAACTTATTTGTAGATTCTGTCATTTTTTAGAAACACTTATTTCGACCCACTGAATACATTGAAGAAGTAGAAAAAAGGTTTTTCAAATTCTTTTTAAGGAATGAGGCGATGCCTTTCTTTAGATATAAATATACTCGTATTGAACGCCGCTGGAGAAAAACCTTTCAAGCTGCTCAAAGGGATTGCATGCTCAACAAAGAAATAACAAAACTTCTTATGTCAAGGTAATAAAATCAGACATGCATAGTTAAGGGGGTGGAACAGGACAGTTCTAAATTGGAGCCTCGAGTTTGACGCTAAATTGCCACTAGCATCTGATGAGAACTTTCCATTTAAAGACTGAAGCATGCTAACCTTGGCATAGATCAATCTGTAACAGACCGGTTAACAGTAATCTTCCTTTTAAGCAAACAAGGATATTAAGAAAACATTCATGTAAATGCCAAAATGTGATAATTGGGATAATGAAAAAAGGAAACATTAATACGCACCTCGCTCAAGTTATTGATGACTCGCTGCATTCTGAAAAAAAAGAAAATTCCTTGTGAAGAATTCTTTTTTATCTTAAACATTGTCGCAACAAAATGATTATTTGACACGCAGATATTTCCCTTTAACGTTTTAACTGTCTACTAATGGTCATATTAAACATGAAAATCATTAAACATCGCGAATAATCATTGCAGATTAGCACAAAGTTGGTAAAATCCGAACAAAAGAGTTAAAGAATTAACTCCAATCTGTCAAAACAGAAACCATATATGTAAAAGGAAACCTCCAACTTACTTATTAGGGGCTATTGCTGATAAAACGAAGATTAGAACGATCACATCTAAACTTTCCTTGGGAAATGGAAACTGTGGATTCTCAGCAGCAACATCACAGAGAAATGCGTGGCATCTTTTATTGTCGTAATCTGGATGTTGCTGAAGTTTAAGAAAAAATGTTACAACCTCAGGAAATGGCAAGATGCTAAATTATCTAAGCAGTAAGATCAAAATGAAGTGAGCCTAATTTTCAAAAGCAGACTAGACTTCAAGAAACCAGCAAAAGTTAGAATACTTAAGTGGGAATATTTGACAGAAATCGCCACGATAGAACGCATGCAGTAAGTTGGCAAAAATGTCCTGAGTATATTTACTGAAAATGTGATGTAAAGAAATCAGCTACGCCATGAAATGTACCAATAAGAAGCCAATGAAACTCACCTTTACAAGATCAACTGCCGATTGTGCAAAGTCACAGCAATAAACAAATATGCCGCCATCACTGCAACAGAAGAAAAACATAAATGCTGAGTGCCAATACTTCATCAACACATTTCAAAATGAACTAGGTAGATCTTCCCCAGGGTCCTCTCTACTAACTACAAAATAAGAATATAATACTATTATTTTTAAGTGTCCTTTAAGTTTCTAAAGAGCCTAGTAACAATTTTGTATTATCTGACAGTTTAAGTATTATCTGAAACGTCAAGGTGATGCTGATACACTTTTCTCTTGAAAATTCCCAGTGATGTTGACTGTCTAATGTTAAGTTGAAGTTCATTCCATATTTCACTTCCTTTTATTGATATTGACTGATCAACCTTTTTCAGTTTTGATCTGGGCACATACAAGTTTCTGTGTGATGACCTTCTCGCCAATCGCTGTTTAATCTGATTTTGATGAGTAAACAAATCAGTCATATATTTTGGAGCTAGTCCATTTGGAGCCTTGTAGACTACTATGGCTGTTTTGAAGATAATTCTTCGTTGAATGGGCAGCCACTTAAGTTTCTTAGACAGTGGAAGGTCATATATCAACCTAGCTGCTCTCTTTTGAAGCTTCAACAGCGAGGATATCTTCGTAGAAGACCCCCAAACCACACTGCCGTAATCAAATAGACTTGTATGAAGTTTTGATAGAACAATTTTCTTGTATCAAATGGCAGGTAAGACTTGATCCTACGAAATAAAGCAAGGTTGCGGCTTACAGTATTGCATACGTTTTTAACTTGATCGTTCCATTTAAGATCTTGGTCAATAATAACAAGTTAGGTCAGGTCAGGTCCCTGATCAGGGAAAAGTCGAAACGACTGGTTAGTAAGATGGGAAGAATAGGCGATATGCAAAAGGATCCGTACCTGTTCGCCTGTAGCACGGGGAACACCGTATTGCCGACTCCACAACCAACCTTACAAAGGCAACAGAAAATAATTCCAAATGAAAAATACTGTTAAATCACAATAACCACAAATCAACTTAAGTTGCTTTGATTTAATGCAGCCGAATTGGATAAAAAGTCAGAGGATTTCTTTAGATATTTAAAACACCATTGACTACATGCGTTGATTAAAACATTAATACAAAATTACAACAAGACATGCATCCTCCGCTTTCAAATTTACACCATCTTCCAATGATTAGGTATATAACTGACACTTACGATTTTATGTATAGAATAGGATAGTTTTATATTGCAACTCAAAGTTTCAAGTTGAATGTGATCATCAGACAACGCACATCGCTGCCTACTATACGTACGGTAACGACTACTGCATGACCGACCAGAAAACAACATTTTCATTGATAAACATATACACAAATGACACACTGGAACATCCAGGTTTTGGTTTCTAGCTTTGTCAAGAAGCAAAATATGAAACACTATAGAGTTTCAAATGCAACACTGTCCAACAAACAGGAGCTCATTCTGAGTATCAAAGCCAAATCAAGAAACAACTCACTATAAGTTATCCCAGTTGGTTTTTTGAAAATCATTGACGATAAGTGAGGGTACAAGATAACTAACCAAGATCAACAGCTATTACAAGGGAATTCAGCCAGTAGCGGAAACCTGGGGGGGCGACGCCCCCATACTTTAGAGGACAATGGTATTTTGTTCTAAAACAATGGGAAATGTGACATCATCTTATCAAAACAATAGACTTGCCCTCCCCCAATATTTGGCCAAGTGTTGACCCCTGTATTCAGCATGTTCAAGAAAGACTTCAAATGCCTAACTATTAGAAGCATCAAACAAGAATTCAGAGTTTCTAAAAGGAACTGGTGACGTGAATCATATAGGAACATTGTGAAGGTGAGGTATTACTGAACTTGGCAAATTTGTCAAAAATTTTAGGCTACTGTTAGTTGACCAGTGGGCTTTATCAAATGGCCCTTTGCCACGTTCTAATCATGAAGGAAGATAATAATTTATTAAAGTGTTTATTGTAATCCAATATCGCATTTGGTTGAAAAAAGAAAGATTATTTCTGGTTTTCACAACAAGAAATGAAGTAATTTTGCATTGAAAACAATTTTGTAGAGAAAAATATCTGAGAAACATTATTGTCTGATGCTGGGAAAGGATGGAAATACTTTTATTTGTTCAAAACAAAACTAGCAGGTAAAATGGGAGGTATATCTAACAGTGAAGAGATCATCTAAAAGGAGTGGAAATCTAATGAGAGTAAAACTTTAACAAATGTAGACAATGCGCAAGACAATTCAACAATATTCTGAGCAAATATACCTCAAAAAATCTAGTGTGAGCATTTTGACCAGGAAAATTAAGTTCATTAGCTTCCCTTCCATTGATTTGTACCAAGCCAGGAGAGCCATGACCATTATTAGACTTTGGAGCTAATTCTTCAAACTCTGTAAAAAGCCAATGTCTGTCTTTAAAAAACCTGTTGAAATAAAACCTCTTAATTACATTATACCGATTTAAATCTGTTTTGCAGAAAGTTAATAAAAGTTAAACTTCTTTTCTTTAAAAGAACTGCAAAATAATAGTGCCATGTACAAAAACCACCTGATAAAGCAACGAAAAATGATTAGATATTTATGAAAAAATATGTTTTGAACAAACCTTTCTTGGTGCTGTAGATAAAATTTATCCCAAAATGAGTGTGCCTCTACTTCAAGTTTTTCTAGAAATATAGTTCCAAAAATAATAAAGCTGTTGAAAATAACAAACTAGAAAGTGATATTGAATCTATGCTGCCAGAGAAAGTGGCTCACTATAGATCACTTGGCGACTGACGTCATTAAAAATTATAAACAACTTGCGCGCGCATACCGGCAGGTAGAAAACTTACCGGAATAAATAAACACACCGTCAACACGCCTCAGAAAAACATGGCCTTCTTTGAAATACCATAGAAAACAGGTGTGCACACATGCTGTACACGGTATAATAATTTTTTGTGAGGCTGATAACGTTAAAATCATCTCTGGTTGTGCGAGAATCGGTCGCTATGTCTGAGTACTATAACAATCTCGAAGTCGAAGAGCGAAAGATATATGACTTGAAGCTGACTTTGAAGAACGGGGACAAATTACCTGACCCCTTTTCTCTGAATAAAGCTGAGAACTGGTGCAATGATATTGGGAAATTACCGAATATAACCTGGAGGGATGTCACCGAATATCTAATCGACTCTCCTAGCCCATTTACGAAGGAATCCATGAAGGCCTACAAGTCTTTGGAGGCGTACGACTATTTTGTTTGCCGCCATGTTCAAGATTGCTTTTACTGTCCAATTGATGATAAATGTGAATTCTGCTATGTCAAATCCGAGGTAATTTCATTTCTATCTCAATGTTGTTTTTTACAGCTTTAAATCTAATGCAAGGCATATAAGCAACAACAAAAGACGGATTGATCGCCATAAACAATATCAATCTAAATGTTACCTTTTTGTGTATATGATCAATAAAGTGCCCCCGTAAAGAATAATGAAATTGAATTCTGGTATAATGCCATATTGCCTTTCAAAATTTCCCATGAAGGTTGAAGTGCTATGCAAGGTGTCAATATTGCAATTTATATGATCAGATGTATCCCTTCTGCTTTTAAACAGGTATTGCCAAGCCAATGCCAAGGTCAAAAGACATCATTATACAGAGTCTGGGTTTGTCTTCACAAAACCCAAGGATGGATACTGACTGGGCATTGCACATGTATGGCAGGACTAAGCTCATCTTGTAGCCATGTTGCTGCTCTTCTTTTCAAACTAGAAGCAGCTGTTCATTTTCAACTAAATACACCAACAGCATGCACTAGTCAGCTTTGCTCTTGGAAAGCATCTAGAAAATCAGTGCAACCAGCCACAATAAAGTCAATAGACTTTTCAAGAGCCAAAAAGCACAGCCTTCCTAACGTTTCAGGTAGTTTCCTTCAAGTGAACGAAACAAAGCATTATTCGTGCAGTGACCCAACAAAAACTCGTAATCCCATATCAAATGAAAAGCTGAAAGATTTATATAGAATATATCCACAGGCAGCAATATTTACAAGTTTGGATGTCACTAGTTTTCAATCAGTTAATGAAGGCACTGCTTCTGTGACTTGCGACATTGGTAGTGATACAGACAGTGACACTGAAAATGAAAATAATATCATTCCAGAGCCACTTGTAAGCTTGTTTGATCCAACAGCTATAAACATGGATGAAAGCGAATTAAAGGTTAAAAGCAAGATCCTTTACCAACAATATGTTGCTTCAAATTATCAAAACTCTTTTGACAATCTTGAAGTTATCACAAGGAAGCAATCATTATCAAGTGCATGGAGAGTACACTGTGCTGGGAGAATCACTGCTTCAATCTGCAAACAAGTGTCCAAGATGCAGAAAAGTGACTCACTGATTAAGACAATTATGCAGTACAGTCCTTCTTTGAGTTCAAAGTTCACTGCTCATGGTATTGAAATGGAGCCAATAGCGAAGGATTGTTTTATTACAATCATGTCCAAGAGTCACAGAAATTTACAAGTTTTAGAATCTGGCCTAAAAATAAATGCTGATGAACCTTTCCTGGGTGCATCTCCAGATGGAATTGTTACCTGTGATTGTCATGAAGATGCAGTCCTTGAAATCAAATGTCCTTACAAATATAAGGATGGCCTTTCGAATTGGGAACTTGACAAAGACTTTCCTATTGACAGCAATTTTGCAATGAAAAAAGATCATTCTTATTACTACCAGATCCAGCTGCAAATGGAATTGTCCAATGTACATTTTGGCTACTTTTTTGTTTTTTCTCCTGCAGAAAAGGCAAGCCTTTTGTGTATTGTTGAAAAGGATGCCAACTTTGTTTCTAATTTGAAGCAGGTGTTATCAATGAAGTTTTATGACTGCATCCTGCCAGAGGTCGTAAGTCGCAAAATGGACTCTGATGTATCACATGATAGGAGATTATATTGTATTTGCAAAAGACCAGAATTTGGTAACATGATTTATTGTGATAATCCATCCTGTAAAATTGTGAAATTTCATTACTCGTGTGTTAATGTCACTAGAAAGCCTAGAGGACAATGGGTTTGTAATTCCTGTAGAACAAAAAATACAGTGTGTTAAGAAGCCACACTAGTTCATGCAACTGCTAAGAGGTAAATATTCTGCTAATAAACATTGGATAGCTTGTTAAAGCATCATCATTGCTTAGTGTTTAATTTAGTATGTTACAATTCAATTCATCCTTGATGTTATGAAAAGCTTTGCTAGAATATTTACCTCTTAATCTAAATAAAAAGTATATCAATTAATATGAATTATGTTACAACACTTTTGTTTAAGTTAACAGCTGCTGCAATCACTACCATAGCATCATCCAAAAGATCAATTTGAGTAAGAGGTATTGTGTTCTGTAAAATCCTAAATTTTTTCAATTGTCCAATAACCCTTTCCACATGAATTCTAACATTTGATAGTCTTCTAGAATCATGGACATCCTTTGCTGGTAATTGCTCCTTTCCTTTTGTAAATTTAGGAATTTTCAGAAATGACCCCCTAGAATTCAGCTCATTCTCAATCAGGAACCCCCGATCAGCCAAAACACAGTCCCCATATGATATCTTGTCCAAAAAGCCAGATTGTAACGTTATTTCCTTATCTGATACTCTGCCACCCCAGCCAGTAGATAAAAATATAACAGCACCTGCAGGGCTGATGGCAACAAGATACTTAGTGGTGTTATTGTGCTTATAATTAGACCATGTTTGAGCCCGGGCTGTCAAATTCTTTGGTCGTTCAACAAATATTTCATAACAGTCAATTATGCAGACACAGTCACTGTACTTTCTTCTGAATGAAGTTGGAAGATTCAGACGTAACTCTGGACGACTTGGCCAGACAATCAAACTTTGCATGGCTTTAGAAATTTCAGGCAGCCATTGTCTGTAAATCTTTGATACCATGGTTGGCTGTAATCCATACCTATAGGCAATATCTTTGTTTAGCAAACCAAGTCTAAGTTTCATTAACACCATTAAAACGTGATCCTCAGTTGACAATGACTTCAGACAAGTTTTCACCCCTTTCACTAGACTAACCACCCATAGGAACAAGTGTAGGTTAGCTAGACCAGTAAAAAATTTGAAATCATTCAATAATCTAACTTTTCTGTACCCAAAAGAATTAGCTTTTAGACTTTCATTTTCTTGACGCAGCTTGTAGACTTCACAATTTCTTTCATTTAACTCTGCTGTTAATTGTGCAATTTCATCTTTCAAATTTTGAATATCACCATTTTCATTTAAATTGCATTGTGTTGAAGCTTCCTTATGGCTTGTGATTTCTTCGTTTGAACCTTCAGATTGCTGGTTGCCAACTATACTTTCAATTTTATCTTCACAGGCAATCTTTTTGAGTCGTTTAGCTTCTCGACTTTCAAATCTTGCCTTTCTTTTTTGCCTTGCATCGATTCTAGATTGGGGCTCTTCTTTTGTAAAATTAAAAATTGTTGGTATCCAGTTTGGGGCTTCTGGATCGTCAGATCTTTTACCTGCATTGTAATGTAAAAATACAGATCAAAATGATGTTTTAACAGATAGAATTAAAAAAAGATCAGACATATATTCTAAGAGATTACTAAATTATCAAATAATGTTTGTCTTCCCCTGCGAAGCACAAAATATCAGTTGTGTCATTTCAGCCATTAGTCTGCAAATCATGCAAGGCTTAGACGAATATTCTTTGATATAACCAAATGTCTTGTTTTTGGTCAGAAAAAGACAATTAGCTTCTTATTTCATTTAAAAATGTAAGGAAATTATACTTTTTGAATGGTCGCATGAATATTAGTCGTTCAGTATTTACATTAAATCTATAATTATGCAACACCAATTTAGGCCGGGAGATGGCCCCGAACTTTACACCGTGAAACGAGAATGTTCAAGCGAAAAGACATCAACTTGCAAGTACTATTCCTTTTTAAAAGATTTACTTACCGGTAATGAAATGTTCGCCGCAGATTCGTGCACGAGATATTTGTTCGGGAGACCAAGATTTCCAGTCGTCCCTACGAATCGCTTTGATCCAAGCTTCTCTTCGCCGTTTTTCTATCTGGGTATTGCCCCTAGGAATTCGATAGAAAGGAAGATCCTTGTTTTTTCCAAATCTTTTGTTGGCGCAGCCCACCGCGCAACAGCTATCAGGCATTTTAATTTTCCTGGATGTTTCTTTTTCGATTTCGATGATACGATTTTGGAAAAGTTCAAGTTGTTTATATACACGATCAACTGTTGTCAAGGCACTTTCTACCTGCCAATACGCGCGCGCAACTCTGGTAGGCGGACGTATTCAAAACAAAGGCAAATGGTCTATAAGTAGAAAATTTGACATCAGCATTACAAATCAGCTTAGGTCTACTGATGAGCTTATTCTTCAAAATTTATATGGAAACATGAGTAAACATGCCACAGCTGCATGCAGGCTGCCTGGCATAAGCAGATATCGGATTTTTCCTAATCAATTCACATAGCTAGCTTGCTCACAAGGAGAACCTTTTAGAAAAACATTATCCATTTGAGTTACCTCTCTCTTCCTTTGGTACTAACTCCTTTGAATTCTCAGAAATTTTTACAAGTGCTGCATCTTCTTGATCTTTGTCCCATTCGACATTGTCCCTGGAATTGGAAACATTGTTACATTGAAAAAAAATATTTTGGTTTTTTGCCAATTAGGACAGCACATTTGTCAATAAAAACTAAGGCATTGGACATTTCCTGAGTCTAGAACCTATTAAAGATGATAGTATATCTCAAATCCACTTAATCCCTTATCAAAACTTTTCAGACAAAATGCATGGACTAGAAATTGTCAGTGCATTTTTACAGTGACATTTCAGCAGCAACTACGGCAAATCCTCAAGAAAGTGTCCAGTCTCTTATTTAATTTTTGAGCCTCAAAAGGGGAAATTATTCAAGCAAGGTGCTTATTTGATTTTTGTGGATTTCAAAGAAATCCAAAGAAAGACAAGAAGTAAAAGAGGGATTTAGAAAATAAAAAAGAATATAGTTTTAACAAATATATTTGAGAGTGTGTTAAAAAATGTTTCCTTGCTATTAAAAAATTGAACATAAAGATTGAAAATTATGTTGGTGCCTGTTTCTTAAAGAGGCTGAGTCACATGCCAGGCTGCGAGACAATGTTGTTGTGTTGATACTTGTGGATGCTGTTCAGTGGGAACACAGGAAAAAGAATACCCTAACAGTTTGTTTAGGGGAAGGGATATCATAGACCTTCCACATCTGTGGAAGGCCAGGCTCACAAACAATAACACTGTCAAAAGCGATTGTTCTAGAATGATTGAGACTTGGCAGCGTTGCTGAAAGCATCAACATTTTATGGCCTGCCCTTTTGTCAAACACATTGCTTTGATGATTGATAGCAAAGTATGTCTTACACCCAGAATGTCCCTCGCAAAATGACCCAGCAAGATGGAGGTGGTGGACACTTTTTGAGGAGCGTCTCATTTAATGATTTCCAGACTGGAAACTTTTGTTAATTGCACAAAAAAGTTCATTTTGAACCCATCCAGTATAGGGCACCCCAGTTCATGATCAGGCCCTATTGTATGGTTATGTATTTGGCAACACTTCGTTATTGGTGTTCGCTAAATGTCAAGGTTATTCACCAGCACTTCATGACTAGAACAAATCAGGAGGTGTTTTACGAGACCAATGTTGATTTGCAGGACATCATTTTCTTGGTTCGCCCATCGCTCGCTATGAGTATTTTGATTGGCTTTTAGAAATTCACAGGGTCAAAGTCATTTGGTTAAGAGAGGAGTAAGAAACAAAGAGGGGCTAGTTGTAAAACACTTTGAGAAACAGAAAACATTAATTTGTAAATTAATTGACGGAAATATTTTCACTTATTAGGATTGTTTTTAAAAAATTGATTATTCACAAAAATTTAGTAACTTTCAAAGTCTGTAAAAATTGTAATTTTCGGGTGCACCACAAGGGCGACTGGCCTAGATTTCCTCAATGAAAACAAACAATCGGTTGTTCAATTTGCCAATACTAGAAAACTGTTTTGAATATTGAACTTGGATCCTTACGGAATATGAAAGCATACATTTGGAAAGCTATTAATGGTATATATATTTTTTTTATACCTTGGTAAAAGTCTTTTTATCAGCTTTATTATAAAAAAGTATATATTAAATAAATTTAACCCGCAAATTCAAACTGTTAGGTAAACTTGGCCTGCTAGTGGATAGCCACAAGAAATAAAATTGTGTAATGTAGACATACCATGCATTATGTTTATAAACTTGTGATGGATCTGTGAGAAACCTATTACCAAACTGCTTTCTCTTTTCCTCTGAAGAGCATTCTGTAGTAGAAGGGGCTGAAGTCGCGCATTCTGCGGTCGCCATTTTTAGTAGTTTCATGAAGACGAGGCCGTGTCATGAACGAGGCAAAAAGCCTTTCATTTGTTTTTATGATGAAATAACATATCAACAAAGATTAAAAGTTTTTCAACTTGAGTCGAGTTAACAGATTGTGTCTCTCATATCAGGTATAATTCATAAATTGTCATAGGCTAAAAATGAATAGGCTCAAGGCTCAGCAAAAGTTTATATGCTCTTAGAAAAAGGTATGCACTGTCAAGAAAGAAAAAAAACCCCTAAAACCACAGAATACTAAAGCTCATTGTCATTAAGGGGAGGGGTGTGTTAAAGTCATTAGGGGGAGGGGTATGTTAAAGTCATTAGGGGGAGGGTTATGTTAAAGCTTAAATTATCTTCAATGTTGCTTAGCGGTGTTTGACGATTTTTGCTGAGACGAAACTGTTTAGCAACGAGTCATTCATAAACAACGAAACATAAAATGACAGATCATGATAAAAAGATAAGAGGAAATTTATGTCTAGATGCAAACTGCTAGTAGCATGAGAGGGAAATGAATGAATCGTTTTACTGTTATTAAAAATGACCCCTATATCTGTGGAGCAAAGTAAGGAGGTTCCAACAATTAACCAATTCAAGTATTAGAAGACTGGATATAGAAACTCTTATAGACTTTAGATCGTAGTTAATAGACTATAATTTTAAATATTATACTTTATTATTTTTCGTTGTGGCCCCAATTGGCTTCTAAGCTAAATACTTTTAACACCTTAATAAATATTCATAAAGATTTTGATCGATTGATTGATTGGTTTCCTTAAAGTTTTTGCTTTTGTAATGTCAAGGGGGTTTTTGTGTTGAAGGTTATGACCTGTTTTTTTTTGGTACAAAATAGTCTTTCATGAAAACAGGATTAAGGTAGTTTAGTGTTTTATAAACTTCGAGCGCTAAAATTCTAACTGATTGGACATGTATGGCAGTTTCTTTTGAGTTAGCAAGTAAATCTTTGTAAGAAGATGAATAGTCGGAATAGGCTAGTCTTAATGCCCTCTCGTTGATTTTCTCTAGCTTATCCTGACTTCCTTTTCCACATAGCATCCATATCAATGGACAATAATTGAAGTGACATAGTATAAATGAATTCATAATTATCTTTTCTTCTCTGACGCCCATAAATCTTGCCAGTCTTTTTAAAGAATTTAGCTGTTTAGCTGCTTTTTTACAGATCTTATCGATATGAGTGTCAAACTTTAAATTTTTATCAATCTGAACACCAAGCAAAGTAACGTTTTTCTCTATTCTAATTGCATATTTTTGGTCAATTTCAAACTCATTTATGCATTTATCTTTGCTACCGATTGTGATAGCTCGAAATTTAGAGGGATTTGCAATCATTTCTTTAGTTTTAAACCAATCAAGACATTTTTTGGTGTTAATTTTCACAAGTTGCAATAGTTCATCAGTATTTGTTGTAGTGACAGATATCGTGTTGTCATCAGCAAAATTACATAAAGACCCTTCAGTAAGGCTGTAAAAAATATCAATTAGGAAAATATTGAAAATTAGAGGTCCAAGTAATGATTCCTGTGGCACTCCTTGTCCAAGTTTACCCCAGGAGCTGTAATGACCTTTCATTTTGACTCTTTGCTTTCTATTAGACAGGTAGTTTTGTATATGTAAAAGAGAATTTCTATCTACACCATAGGCATGTAGTTTTGCTAAAAGTAGGTTTTTTGGTAGACAGTTCCTTTCCAGTTCTGTTTTCCAGTCTAAAGAGAGCGTGCTGGGAAGAAAACTGTTTTCTATATGCGCATAGGAATTTTGAACATTTTTCTTCAAGAAATGGAGAAAGTTGAAGCTCTATTGCTTTTTCAAATACCTTTGAAAGTGTCGTTAGTAGACTTATTGGTCTATAATTTTCCTTATTGAAAGAATCTTTTTTCTTCTAGACAGGTGAGACTATAGCCTTTTTCAAGAAGTTTGATAAAGTTCCTTGAATAATGCATTTATCTATGATGTTCAAGAGGGGCTGTAGGATGATATCAACTGAGATCTTTAGGAATCTTGCATATATCATGTCGTGTCCATGTGCCTTTTTGTGATTTAGCTTCATGATTATTTGTCTTAGGTTTTCTTTGGTTATCGGTTCAAAGCTTAAGGTTGAGTTAATTGTTAAGAAGTTGTTGATTGTTTTTATGCTTAATTGCTCTTTAAAGTATCCTATGATTTCAGTTATTGTTAAATTCTCAGTCCGGCCTTCATGGATTGAATTTGTGGTTTGACCAATGCTGACGAAATGGGCATTCAGAATCTCAGCAACTGACTGTGGATCATTAATAAGACAATCATTCTCAGAAATTGTGATTTCTGAATCGCCTAGAAAAAATTTAGTTTTAATTTTTTCCAAAATGTTTTGAATCTAGCATGCCTTCTCGACAGATTTTTGTAAAGAAATTAGACTAAACACGTTCACGAAGATTTGCACAATGATTTCGCTGTTCTTTATACTTTTGAAAACTGTCTTTAGTTCTATGTTTATTATAAATATTTTTCAGTTTCGTGCGTAACATTATTGCTTTTCGATGAATTTTGGTAAGAGGCTTATTGTTTGCTCGAACTATTTAGAATTTAAGAGGGGCGTGTTTTTTAACAATGCTACTAAAAATATCTTGAAAGCTATTGAATGCTTGATTACAATCTTGTTGATATTCACAAAGATTAAAAGGTGCTGCCAGCAAATCTTGACAGAAACCTTCCTCTGTCAATTCACTTAAATCTCGGTAATGTTGAATTTTAGGGTGGTGTTTAGGCAGAAACGATTTAAATGTAGTTAAAATTAATTTATGGAAATCAGTTAAACTAGATTCAATTGCTATGCTATTTTTAAAATGAATTTTACGATTTGTTAAAATTACATCATTTGATGATGGATTACAGTTTGGTTTGTAGCAGGTTGGTTCTTTTTTAAGGTTAGTGAGTCCAAAGGAAGATCATATTATTTTGAGGCTCCTCGCCTGGAACGTGGTACAGTACAGTAAAGCTACCTCGTAAAGTCAAGTACACAATATATGTATAAAATATCATTTATATATGAAGTGATACATGGAATAGCTAGATACCTATGATAAGCAACATATGTATAAAATATTATTTATATATGAAGTGATACATGGAATAGCTAGATACCTATGATAAGCAACATATGTATAAAATATTATTTATATGTGAAGTGATACATGGAATAGCTAAATACCTATGATAAGCAACAGTGTGTACATCTCATAATTCATCATACAAAGACAAATTTGTAATTTCTTCAAATGGCACTAGCATTTTAAAGAAACCAAAAATCAACGCAGCGGCAGATAAGTTGACAGATGCTAGAAAAATAAACAGCCATCTGGGACCAAAGTTTGCATATAGTGACGTCATCACCAGAGGTCCAGTAAATCTTGCAAAAGATCCAGCACACGAAGCTAAGGCCATATACAAACCCTGTTTAAATACAAAATGGGAGATTAATCATTGAATAAAGAAATATAAAGGAGATGCCATAGAAAGTTAAAGACAACAAAGATTTTATAGAACTTCTGATCATATTACTATCCCTTTCACAAGGAACTGGACTGCCGGGTAAACAGGGAAGACTTGACATGCAACATTGATAAAATATGACATAGACATAGAAACAAACATAGAAACATTGATAAAATATTCAGAAATGTAAGGAGTAAAACGTCGCTGGATAAAAGGACAACAATATCAGCATAAATAGACAAGCATACGAGCAATGTAACAACGTTTATTCTTGGTGATAAATAAACAATTTTGTTAAAAATATTTTTCATTCACAAAAACCTTTTGCAATTCATAATACACATCGTCAAACTGCAAAAGTATTTAACTTATTGATCTTAAAGTTATGGTCATAGCTTTGGGCAAACAAAGAAATGTATTCAATGTCTAACCTATCACGCTATGAAATTATTGGTCAAGTGCACAATTACTCTGAGCTACGGTGATAGACTCTCAAAAATAAAAAGTAGAAAACAATAAGTTTATATTGCAAAACAACGCGTGTTATCATTGTGCGCTTGTCTGATTTTAAATAAAACTGGCTACATGTCTTTAACAAACATTTTTTTCCAACCTTGAAAGATTTGATATGGTAGCATTACTGTTAAAAACAGCTTTTGACAAATCAATCCTGTAGACCAGGAAGAGGAGAGGGACAAGGCAATAGCCTTGTGGTATTACTATATAGTTATCAGAGTCTGCATTGATTCTAAATAGAAATTGCTTTTGATTTGCAAAGTAGGACCAGACCCACATAGATTCCCTATTTTGTAACATATTGCTAAGTTTTTGCAAAGGAATCCACAATTTAGCACACCATCAGAAAAGTTGCTTGTTGTTAGCATTCAGCGGGAAACATGGATTTGCAGCTTAGTACATTCCTGTTAGCTCTGCCTTCTTGGCATCAACAGTTATATATAAGAGCAGCAACAGTTTTACTTACTCTGTACTGTTAATATACTGTTAATATAAATGAATAGACAAACAAAACAAATCTGCCACGGGATTCTAGCTAACAACCGCATCACGGGCTCCTCCGCATAGCCAAGTAAGAGAATAACCAGAGTAGTAGAATATTTAAGTCTTAGTACTACATGTACCATTATCACCTTACCTGTTTTCTCGGTCCAATTATCTTTGAGTACAATGAATTGATAACCATCGATGGTAAAGCAAAACCAATGAAACCAATCAGCATGGCAATTATATATTGGGACAAATATATCTTAGGTGTGGTTTTACACCAGCTGTACCTAATTGGGCAGCCCTCGGACAAAACTGTCTTCGTCAAATTTCCAACATCTATTGTTTCTTGAATGGGACAAAAGAAAATGGTTTAAAACTACAAAGACAAATAAAGACATCTAGAATGATTTACTTGATGTGTTAGGAGAGCATGTTGGTATTTTCAAATATTTGCTAGCTTTAAGAAAAAGTTGCAACACCACTCTTCAAATTCGAAGGCCTTCAACACAACACCCAACCTCTCAGTCGTTGGCCAGGGATTGCAAATTACACTGAGAGAAAGATTGCTTGGACAATAAATCTATAACAATGGTCAATGCACAATTACACCATAAAAATAGCAGGTATAGCACACTCTTAGATATACACAGAAGTTACAATGTTAGGCGGACGTACCTTTGACTTGGAGTGGTGGATGCTCACTTCCCCACGGCAAAAAAATTATGAATGCGACGAGCATAATGACATATCCAGTCAGAAGCACCGTTCTTTCACGAATTCTTAGTAGGAAAAACAAACAAATTTCGTTTTGAAAACAAACAAATTTTGTTACATTTTTGTAACAAAAGCAAAGCACCGTGTACTTTCAAGTAATTTCCAGCAATGCCAGATTTAAGAACTATCATCTACTTGGAAAGACCTGGAATGTTTTTTTGGTGATCTTAAAATTTTCATACCTGTATGAGTTTTGGATAAAAGTATTCTAAAAAACTTGCCAAAACTTTTGCTTTTCCTTGTGATAGCGAAATAAGATATATTTGTTCATCGATTTAAATGAGAAATTTATAATGTTCTTTTATTTAAACATGCAGAAAGACGAACTTAAAAACACGAACCTGTTACTTGCAAATTTGATAACCCAAAATGTTGCCAAAACGATGACGGCTAATGAAGAAAGAATTATACCAGCGTAAAAAACGACTTTATCTTTGGAAAGAGCAAATTCATCTGCTATCAATGGAGCTGTCATCCTAGGTAGATGAAAACAGAACCTTCTTTACAAAAAATGTCATATTAACAAATGATAAAGAGGCTGCATTTTGAAGTAAACAATTTCCAAATTTTCCAATGTGAGGTCAAAAGACATCTGATATTTAACTCAAAAAAACAAGGTGTCTTCGTCCAATGTTAGGACGGATTCTTGGGAATAATGCTAACATTGCAATAATATACGTTAATATTTCTGCCAGATATTCAAATCACCATCATGATCTTATCCTTTTGTAGCAACGAAATCCTACTGTTATAGTAAAAATATTTTAGACACGCTTTGCTGTAGCTCGTCAGCCTAACGATTTACATAAAACCATTTGTGAAATCTCCAATCACTGCTCTACACAATCTTTCCCAACTTCCCCTTCCTCTATTACGCAAGTGATGACCAAAATATTGACTTGTCGTAGTCCTAATTAACAATTATGCATCAATTTTGCATAACAATGAAACATACGTACGTTTCGAGCATTGCAAAAACGGAGAAAAGCACGTAATAAGCCATTGTGGTAACCAAAACTGCGCCTGTATTTGGCTTTGGCAGATTTTCTAAGATTGAAAGCAACATTATTGTATCATTTCTGCAAGTAGAAAAAGTCAACTGAAGCGTTGCATGCATGACTAGATTTTCCAAAGAGCACTCACCATTACTAGCAAATACTTTTGAGATGAAATTAATTTAGCAATTTAGATCCATATGCAATTGCATTATGGTGTAGTCAAAACGCCATAACCCGGAAATGAGAGCCTCAAGCCAACGCGAAATAACGAAGCAACGACAAGAATACATGTGTAGATTTGTTTATTTTACTACTACCAAAAGTGAGATGTGAGTCTTGAAGTAAAGGTTTTGTCTTTCAAGGAGTATTAATTGACAAAAAACTTAACTGTCATCTTCTTCAAGTCATGATCACTGTGAATAGCAGTTTCTAGAAAAACCCGGGTTTTAATTCTATTAAATCCTTGTTGCTGAAGTGTGGGCAACAGAACATGATTGTTGTGGTTGTTTTGTTCCATGACCGCCTTTTTTAACCATCTTTTGTTCAATATAACCTGTTTTGTGCTTGTATGATACATAATTGTTTGCTTCTTCAATTATCTATTGTTTTCCAAACTCAAGTTATCCTTCTATTTTACCATTTGCCTTCAGCCTTCTTGTTAGAGTATCCATTTTACCTGCAGTAAATTTCCAGGTATAGTGAGCAACTTCCCCTATCTTTGCATTTCAGTCACCTTTCACGATCAGAAAATTAGTTCTTGATGCTACTTTGATAGCTTTAGTAAATGTTTCATACAAACCCTCCATTACAGTCTCATTTTAAAGGACTGCGATATTCTGTGAATTAGCTGCCAGATGTATGCGCATTACCATGCTTGCATTGCATGACGTGCTCGTTGAATGACAGATTCCCATCCAATTTAGAAGCAATTTCATGCATTTTATGCATTCATGCAACAGAATAACAATTTCAAGCCTTCCTCTGTTCTTATTATAGCTGTCAAGGTCATCTGACTTACATTTCTATTTCATGAGACTACTCTGCCAATATGTCCTGTGCATTAAAGCTTTTTACATCCGGAATTCCAGTTGTCAACTCTTGCAAAAATTGGTTTAGTATTGATTCAATTATTTAAGTCAGTAACCTCTAAATTCCGTTATTGCTAGAATTCCAAAAGAAAATTCGCATCAGCCTAAATCAAAGCTAGAACTTGAAAAGTTAATTGAAGATTACAAGAATATTTTGTATTTATGATTAGATGCCAGAGAAAATAGGTAATGACAAGTTGTATATTATGAGCAAACAAAGAATAGCTTGCATGACAATACCTCGGTTGTCATGCACGTCAATGTTGTATTCTTTGAACCAGATGAAAATCAAAAGAATGTTGATGATTTCCACCACTATTCCGATCCATCCAGGAATATTGAAAATATCAATATTCAGACCAAAATAATGCAGTCCTTTGCCAACCAAAGGAACGGCTGCAGATTGGAAGGCTAGAAGAGAAACGAGACTTTGACAAATACTTTTTTCACACCAAATGCCACAAAACAATATCATTTTGTTAAAAAGGTCACACAAATTTATCCGCGAGACCGAGTGCCGACCTGATGCCGAGAGGCTACATTAGCTGATACATACAGTATGCTCCCGATAACTCGATCCAGTATGCTCCCGATAACTCGATCCAGTATGCTCCCGATAACTCGATCCCCCGATAACGCAAGCATTCACCATCTTGAAACAATTTTCGATTTCCATATGAATTAATTTTTTAGATAACTGGAACTTTTTTAATGAACAAGACAAAATAACAAGAATATGCGAATCAAACTAGTGTTTTTCGATTCAGCAAATCAAGTTTTCGTCTCAAAGAAGAAACAAATTTGTTTTTGTTAGAAAAATCTGAGCAAACTGATATTCGCACCATTTTTCAAGTCAAGAACAATCTATGAACTGATATTTCAATCATCTGTTCCATTCTTATCACAAATCTTAAAAACAGAATGGATCGAGCAACCTATTGTCTGCGATTCACAATTACTGAAGCGCGGGCTTTTTGACTCCGCTATATTGGAGGAGCTTGTTTTCAAATTTAGCGGGAAGATCTCGAGAAATGCGGCGATGGAAAAGCAAGGTACCGAATGCGTCGCTTACGGCTACAATAAAAGGAAAAAGAACATTAAGGACTCTAACTACGAATGAAATGATAGCAAGTGCAGTAACGATGAAGGAACATAAAGAAGCGGACCTTGCCAAGAACTTTGCAAAAGTGAGGTGAGTTAGGCCCTTATCTAATCGTTCATATGGTTTTTACATTTGCAAAAGTATTGTATCTAAGATGATGTCGAATATATGGTTATTGGTCATAAACGACAAACCAACCGTCTCCTTGGCCAACTAGAAGTAAATGTAAATGGAGAGCCAATCAAACGAGCTCAAAAGGTAAAATACCTAAGAATTACGGTCGACGAAAACCTGACATGGAATGAGCAATATAAAAACCTTAAAGGTAAAATAAAAAATGCACTCTCGTCCCTGTGGAAACTAAAGAACATACTCCCGCAATCGAAACTGGATCAGGTCTATGAGGCGCTGCTCGAGTGCCATTTGAGATACAGTGATGAACTATGGGGCAAATTGTGAATCACAAAGCTCGTTCATCTTCAGCGTTTACAAAACAGAGCGCACACGCTAATAGAAGGCTCAAGATTAAAGGACGGGTGGAGCTGCAATTGGCTTTCGGTCTCAAATTTGATAAAATTTGACAGGGCAGTAACGATCTACAAAATAATAAATGGTCTCTGCCCTGAAAATTTAAAAGGAAAACTTGTCACAAGATCCCAAATATCTAACTATTCAACAAGAAATTGCCTTCACCTAGACATCCCAAGGCAAAACCTAGAATTCTCCAAATGGAGTTTTTTCTATTGTGGTGCACAGACGTGGAAGGAAATTTCATTACAGATAAGAATGAGCTCAACGATTACTACGTTCAAAAAGAAACTAAAGGAATTCCTGCAAAATTAGCATCCTTTCCCGAAGCACGATCCCTAGGAAGACCAGCATTATATGTAAATTAATCTTTACTTTTTCTTTTTTAACTTAGTAGCTGATAGGGTTTCTGTGTATAAATATGATAAAATGAAATGAAATATCATAAAACTCTTCCAAGAATCTCAAATCTAAGGCTTTCCCAGAAGAGTCTGGGATCCGTAGCCGGCCAAGCATTCCTAAGAACATGCACTACACCCACCACTGTGGTACTGTGATATTTGAACATCAAAGGCACGATTCGATTTTCACTTCCGTCAGGTTTTATTCTTCATTTGAAACTATTAGATATTCCCAAAGTAAAGAGAGAATCAGTTGCAAACAAACCAATCAGTGTAATGGGACAATGACTATGGAATGACATTTCTTATGCACTAAAACAGTACGGGGATATTGAAACATTTAAGAAAAAGTTAAAGAGAAAGATAGAGTTAAAGTTAAGAAACTGCGAAGCGCACTTGAAGATTTTGCGTCAAGTATATATGGAAAAATCTTTTTATATATAAATATATTAAGTGATTCATTTGTAATTGTATTTGTAAAGAAGCCACTACAACAAAGGCAGACAAGGTACTACCGATTCTGATTTACCATCAGAATGCTAGTAGAAAGAGCATTGGAAATGCAGACTGATCTATATATCTGTTATATTGACATTGGATAGGGTGAAACATGAAAGTCTATTTGCTCTGTTAGAACAGCTCGACCTAGATGAAAAGGATCTGCGAGTAATTCGGAACTTGTACTGGGAGCAATCTGCATGTATCAGAGTAGGAAATCATTACAGTAAAGCCTGGTTTCCATTAAATCGCAAATGGGTAGAGAATACACACCCTTGCCTTACACCTCTTTCGGCCTATGTGAACTTAAGCCTGGTTTCCATTAAATCGCAAATGGGTAGAGAATACATACCCTTGCCTTACACCTCTTTCGGCCTATGTGAACTTAAGCCTGGTTTCCATTAAATCGCAAATGGGTAGAGAATACATACCCTTGCCTTACACCTCTTTCGGCCTATGTGAACTTAAGCCTGGTTTCCATTAAATCGCAAATGGGTAGAGAATACATACCCTTGCCTTACACCTCTTTCGGCCTATGTGAACTTAAGCCTGGTTTCCATTAAATCGCAAATGGGTAGAGAATACATACCCTTGCCTTACACCTCTTTCGGCCTATGTGAACTTAAGCCTGGTTTCCATTAAATCGCAAATGGGTAGAGAATACATACCCTTGCCTTACACCTCTTTCGGCCTATGTGAACTTAAGCCTGGTTTCCATTAAATCGCAAATGGGTAGAGAATACATACCCTTGCCTTACACCTCTTTCGGCCTATGTGAACTTAAGCCTGGTTTCCATTAAATCGCAAAGTGTTGCAAAGTGTCGTAGCGTGTCGCAGAACCTTTTTGTGTGCTACACTCTGCGACACTTTGCAACTCTCTGCGACAGGGTGTCGCAGAGATAGAATTTTTTCTATCTCTGCGACACTGATCGCAGATTGTTGTAGAGTGTCGCAGAGCCAATCATCTGTGACACGCTACGACACTTTGCAACACTTTCGATTTAATGGAAGAGGTGTAAGGCAAGGGTGTGTATTCTCTACCCATCGTATCTTTGTTTAGATAAATAGACGTATTGAACAAGCACGGGGCTTTAATTAAAGGAAAAAAGACCTAAGTTGTGTCAAAAGTAGCACGTACGATTAGAAAAACAAAAATGATCACAAGATAGAAGTCAGATCAGAACAATTTCGAGCGAGCGGTTGCGAGTTGAGAGGGAAAGGTTTCAATAAACAAGCAAACTGTAATTGGAATAGTAGCACTGTTCTTTCTTTTCGTCCTAATTCTATCAAATTCTTTGTTTCCATTGACTTTTTATGATGCAAGTTTAGTTGCTTACCCGGACCAACTGCGTACCCAAGTACTTGCATTCCTGCCATAACTGCAAACGCGCCCTTTCTTTCGTCTTTTGTAGTTGCCTGAGAGAGAACCGCGCGGCAAACAGCCATGTCGCCTAGAAATAAAGCGCAGAATCATATCAACGAGCAAATCAAAGGGGTGTATGGACGGCCAAGAATTATATGAAATCGTTTTAGCTTCCAATTTTTTGTATCAAAACAGATTTCAAACATGTTCTCATCAATAAAAGGAACCAGGTTGTTAGAATGGAATTTGTACCTGTTGACAGGCCAACAATGAGTTTTGACACTAGAATCAATATTTTTCCACCATTGCCAGGGCAGTTTTCTGCAAAGACATATAGAAAGTTTCCAAGAAAGCGCAGGGCAGCGGCAGCTACAAATGGCTCGATGGCTGGGCGGTACAGGCACCAAATACCAAACAGAAATGAACCAATCATCTGACAAATGCTGAATCCACCAGCGACGATGCCAAGAAACTGGGCACTGACCTTTTTGTCAACCTTCGGGTAACATAAACACAGTAAATGAAAGGCCTGCTTCGGATTTCAGAAGAATCTTTTTGCTTAATTGATGCTACATCTAATCGTTATTAAAGAATTAATAACTATTTCTTTGAGTAAATGACGCTTGAACCACCTCTAATTTTCATCTGTATAAGAGGACAGTACGTCAAATTAAATAAGTTATAAACTATTTTAGTTTTCTTGACTTTAGCTTCAAGTCTTTTCTCCAAGTAGTCTTTTTCAATCTTTCTAACTGGTTTTTATTATAAAAGGTTTATCCCCGTGTACAAAGGAATTTTTAAACTGGGGAACGTAAATCTCAAGCAATAATAGGAAGGTAAGGACAGTGGCCTTGGAAAGGACAGTGGCCTTAAAAAGGACTCTAAGGAGTGCCAGGTTGAAAAGCACCGACAACTTTTACTGACAAAACAAACGCTACGGTCGGCTTTTTGAAAATTTGAGGGCTTTTCAAAAGTGACCTTGAGGAAGGGTTATTATTAATATTTTGCTTTTTTATCCAGGGCTTTTTGTTGAAATTGATTTTTTCTAATCACCAATAAAACACAATATAAGTAATATGACTTCGATAAAGTTGACAATGCTTTAGAAAGTTTTTACTTTCAATTCATTCTATGCTTCGAATTATGTCTCGGTTGCCAGACTTCAATGAGAGATGAATGAAAACTTTTACCTGTTGTAGATAAGGCCAAAGTGATGGCAAAGTGATTGAATATTCTACAGGGAATTTAAAACAGAACGGTTGAAAATATTTCTATTTTAGATTAAAACCAGATAATAAAATAATCACACAAAGTTTTGGCAAAACGACTAATCATTTCGCTAACTTTTTCAGTTAACTATATAATGTTTTAGTAAAATTTGCTTTGATAAATAAATGATAAATATTTGCTTTGCAAAAAAGATTCGATTCACAACAGATTTTTTATTAAAATATAAAGTAACTCGGAGCGAGCTAAGAACATTTTTGCCTATCGAAAGAGTGTCGACAAGATATGCTGCAGTACAGTTTGCTTTACTCCACTTTTAAGTGATGTCTTCAAAGTAAATGAAGTATATGTAATTTACCCATCGCACTGAGCAACATAGTTATGTAAATGATCTTTATGGATCTCCATCTGACTTTGTCTTCTTGTAATGCCTTTTTCTTGATATCTTTCTCCCTATCACTTTTTGCGCAATCTCTGCAAGAGAAAACTGTTTATCATGTTATGTTCAGGAAAAGTCTAAGAATGGAAAAAGCGACAGTGGACATGCATACACCAATACCGGAGTAACAGGGGTTGGAATAATGCTAGTTTGGTCTTTTTGTAAAGCGCTGAATGGTAAATGATACCACATCTAATGACCTTACGTTGATCCTTAAAATGTAGATGATGAGATGACAAAATAATTTACGCGCCTGCATGTTTTTAATTCTTGGTTCAACTAGGAATTTGTAGAATTTAGGAAAATACGCAAATTTTTTGCAATATCTTCAATCTTCAATGCCATCATATGTTAATACAAATTGAAAAATTCTACTTCATTTCACCTTTTTCCAATAATGAGCCTTTCTTAAAAAATTATTGTTATCATAATTTCTAGGATGCAGCTCGATTCTCTCTTCGATAAAATAAAGCGAAAGATTCGATAAAATGAGTTATTGACCGCTAATAGGCCACAGGATCACAATTCAAATTCACATAAGCCCTGTTTACACTACAACTTTTAACCTGGGTTGAACCTGGGTTAGCGTTAACCCAGGTTAAAAGTTGCAGTGTAAACAGGGCTATAGCTTAGCAACCAGGACACCGATGCAACCAAAAATACAGATATGATAGTTACTTTTGAGAATCAAGAAGTCTTTTTGTCTCCATGACTGAGTCGATCAATCTCCTTCCTCTGCTATATTTCTTCCCGCGATTACTCCAAACTTGGAAAGATTACTCCCTGGCAAAGTGAAATATCAACATGTAATAGTCCTGGAGCCCACCACAGAAGATTTCACCCCATTTTTTACAGAAGGTTTGACCTCATTTTATTGTTTGTATGCGTGCTTGGATGAACAAAATGTTGATCGTCTCAACCAAACCTGGGGGGTCTTGGTACCACAGCCTCCCATAAGTTGCCCCAAAGGAATTTTTTATCTCAAAAGCTACAGGTCTGAAAATGTACCGCAATGTAACGGAAACACCAGTGTTGAAGAAGAAAAACAAAAATAACCAAAAGGTTTGCAGGCCTTGTAGTAGTTTTTGAGGGTGGCGACGGGACTGGGGCCCTGAAGCGTTCAAATTGCTCAATCAAAAATTTTTCCCTTTAAAAGGTTTTCCAAATTTTCCAGCAAATCCAGTTGAAACAAGATATCTTGAGATTCAGAAGTGTGTACTTCCTGTGCACCTCTTCCGTATCGATAAAGAAAATTGAGATGCTTCCCTTTCACAACCTCTAACCTCATCCACTTTCATCCCTTGCCTGCGGTTGTGCGGCACGGTCTAGAATAGTCTTTGAATTTCTTCTATATTGAATTAAATCGTAGCATTGTGTATGGGGGCCCGTTTAGTTAAAAAGTACTTTGAATAAATATAATGAAAGTTAACTACATTCATGCGTCTTGAACTAAATTCGGTGTACTTCAAATGCTATTAAATGATACAAAATTAATAATGGAAGTTTTTCAATAAATTGTCGTAGGTACTAAAAGTTAATTATTAGACATAAAAATAATTGAATATTGTGCAAGCTAAGAATTAATTGTTGGACAGTTATTGCTACATAGTTATTGTGGAAGTCTTCCACGGCTATTCCTGACACTCGAATCCTGAGTAAAGCACGGACAAAACTCCACTGGACAATATGCCACTCAGACTAAATATCCTGTCGGGTTTTTCATAAATCATGCCTGTTGAGATGTGACTTATATTTACCTATGTATGAACATGAACATTTACCATTATGAAGCATTATCCTTTCAGTGGTGCCTAGTTTTCTGACCGCGCACCACGTTTTTAGTTAGTTCGATTAGCAAGATGGCAAATATTGTTATGTTAACAATAATCCAATGAGTTTTCTCTAAGTTTTACCTCCGTTATGAGTACAGATTTAACAGGTTATGGGCCAAGCTCACAGTGGAAAAACTTGACATTCGATGAAGACGAGAGAACATTTGAAATATGGGAAACGAAGATTTTGGGTTATATGAAGTTGAGAAAACTCAAAGACACTCTTGTTGAAAATGGTGAAGTGGATCAGGACAAAAATGAAATTGCCTTCGCCGAGCTCATAAAATTGTTGGATGAAAGATCTCTGCCTCTTGTGATCAGAGAAGCGAAAGACGATGGGAGAAAAGCCTTCAAAATTTTGAGAGACTTCTATGCCGGAGACAGTAAGCCTCGTGTAATTACACTATTCAACCAGTTAACATCATTGAGGAAAGCTAACCTAGAAAATGTCACTGACTACCTAATTCGTGCTGAAAAGGCTGCTATGGCATTGCGATCGGCAAATGAAGAAGTAAGTGTTGCTTTATTGATAGCCATGGTATTAAAAGGACCAACCGATGAATATAAACCGTTTATTGCTATTATAACGCAATCTGAAACTGTTGATACTTTTCAGAGATTCAAGCAAGCATTACGAAATTTTGAAGAAATGGAGATTATTCGCTCATCAGGTATTTCAAAGAAGGGTTCTGTCTTAAAATCCAAAGAATACAAAAAGCCGCTCACATGCTATAACTGCGGTGTTGCCGGACATAAATCTGCCGAATGTCGTAGGCCTAAGCAATCAAAATGGTGCAATACTTGCAAAAGCACATCAAATTCAGATCAATCATGTCACAAACAAAATAATAAGAAAATGCATGGAGCTGACCAGGCAAAGAAAGCTGCTGATGATTATTATGATTAGCACTCATTTCAATATATGTTTAAAGTCAATGATAACAACAGTTTATATTTGGAGACCGATAACAATTGTTTACTCGTAGACTGTGGAGCCACTACCCATGTTGTAAACCATGATTCAAATTTGATCTCGGAAGACCCATCATTTATCTATGATGGCTCACAAGGGACATGCAGCATGTACTAAGTTTTGCACGCACACAAAAGCAAAGGAGGTTGCAAAATGAATTTCACATGCACAAATTCATTTACATGATCACAAAATATAACTGCAGCACACTAAGTAAATGTTGCAGCATACACTAAGTCTGACCTGCAGCATACACTAAGTCTGACCTGCAGCATACACTAAGTTTGACCTGCAGCATACACTAAGTCTGACCTGCAGCATACACTAAGTCTGACCTGCAGCATACACTAAGTCTGACCTGCAGCATACACGATGCTGCTGCAGCATGATCAATGTGGATCGACGAGGAAACGATCACTGAATTCAAGTGGTCGGTGTGATTGTCACAGAAATCAATCAAATGAATCAATTACAGTGATCAAAAAGTAATCGAGGCAAAAAGATCTCGACAAACTGCTGGTTGCGAAGTGTCATTTGCGGCGTTTATGGAGGCGAAGGGGAAAGAAAGGGCTGCTGGTTTCAAAGCCAAGAAAACACAAAAAAGCAAGTCACAGCAACCATCTGATTCAATGTTCAGATCGGAATTATGCAGAAAAAAGATGGACTTTGGCGCATTGCCAGGGGCTCTTGCTTGCCCCTCAAGATTAGCCCAAGCGTAGGTGCTGAAGAGCTGCTGGCAAAAGCACTCGAGAAAATTGTCAGTTTCAACCAAAATGTATTCGTGACACATGATATGGTAACCCTTGTTTATCCAGATAGAACGGAGGTGAAAAATTTACCTGGCAGCGCAGGACAATTCATTTTAAAAAAGTACAAAGAGGAGCCGGGAAAACCATATTCCAGAATTTATTTTTATTTGACTAAAACGTCAGACTTTTTTGAAGCTCATGCTAGATGAAGCATACAGCCCCCCCCCCCCCTCGGAGACATTCAAGAGGTAGGATTTTAAAAAAAAATTATTTCCCAAAGGGTACTTGTATGCTTTATCCATATACACTCTTTATTCATAAGAACCAGTAAATTTAGGTTCAGGCTGTTTGTTCTTAATTTTTCGAAAATCCGAGGCTGAATTGTTCTTGATTTGTTGTTAAATTGATAAGGTGTACGCAGTGCAATATCGATTAAACTTTAATTGGTCTTTCTATTATTTTTCTACGAAAAGTTATTAAAGGAAAACCGGAGGGCTGTTTTCACAAATTGCACGTTTTTGTCAAAGTTTCGGAGACTTTCATATTAACTGGAATTTTTATTTAATTATGGAAATATGAAAAAATAGTAAAACTATGGTATTTGTGATGCTTAAAAATTAAATCAGTCCTACAGATTTAGTTAGTTAAAAGTTATCAAAGGAAAACTGGAAGGTAGTTTGCGTGCGAATCGTCAGAGCGAATCGTCAGGCCTATATAAATCAGGTCAGACTTAGTGTATGCTCCAGGTCAGACTTAGTGAATGCTGCAACGTTTACTTAGTGTGCTACAGCTATATTTTGTGATCATGTAAATGAATTTGTGCATGTGAAATTCATTTTGCAACCGCCTTTGCTTTTGTGTGCGTGCAAAACTTAGTACATGCTGCATGTCCCTTGTGAGCCATCATACTAAAGAGAGGATCCATACTGATTAAATTACATAACAAAGAAGGTAAAGCCGTTAATGTGTGGCTAGTAATGTACTTTACATTCCATCTTACCCGCAGAACATATTTTCAGTACAATCTGCAACGAAAAGAGGAGCTCCAATTAAATTCTACCAAAACCAAGCTGAATTGATTGCCTCAGACGGTACAATATTTGAAATTGAGCAGCGAGGACACTTATATTATCTGTACCAGAGCTCCGTTAATCAACAAAGGAAAGAAAGCTTAGAGACTTGGCACAAAATCTTAGGCCACTGCAACATTGAAGTTGTTATAAAGCTAGAGCATGTTGTAAACGGAATGCATATACGTGATCAGGGAACTTTCGACTGCGAAATATGCACTCTAGCTAACAAGTCCAACCAAAGAAACCACGAAGCTGATACTCGTGCAACCAAGCCATTCAAGCTGGTACATACCGATTTGGCTGGACCAATTGATCCGATTGCAAAGGGTGGATTTCGTTACGTGATTATTTTTACGAATGATTATTCTGGCTGTTTATTTACCTATTTTCTGAAGGAGAAATCTACTTCAGTTGGAAATCTCTAAATTGGAACGTCGTTCCAGGCTTTAAGAGCAGAGTAGTTAAAACTTTTTTTCACATGCTCTGTATTTGTTCTAGGAATATTCAGATCCCTACAGTACCTTGTTGCATAGTTTGGTTGCGAGGATCTTTACTGAAACTTACCCCAAAGGCTTTCTGGGCTTAATTTCTTCATAATCTTATACGTCATGACCGATCGATCGAATCGAATGAGATTTTCAACGCTCAACCAGTTACACGTCCAGTTTTCCATTATTGATCGAGCGCGGTCCTGCAGACGTTGGAGGGCATCAAGTTTAGTTTTTGGGAGGCTGCCCCAAATAACGTTAGCATACCGTAGGTGACTTTCGACAGTGGCGTAGTAGACACTGCAAAGTTCTTTTTGGGGAATTGTATTTTTTAACATTTTTAGTGACCTAAGCCCTCCACAAACTTTTCTTTTTATAACTTTGTATTGCTCGTTAGGGAATTTACCGTTTGTTAGGGATGAATTGAATATCATCGACAAAGGCTTTGACAAAAGGTCTGCCACATCTTTGACAACCGTTATGGGTATCTTGTCTGGACCGGCTGCTTTTCTATTTTTTAGCTGTTTGATTGCATTCAGTATAAAAGCATCATCAATTGTTTTCAATTCCATTTCTTTTTGTACTGGTTTGATGTTCTGAAGACAATCGTCCCAAGTGCCTCTAGAATATCATTCTCTCGAATGGGATGTTAACCATTTACCATTCATTCATGGTATTCCACATTTTCTTTGGATTTTCTACATTTTCATTGATTAGGCCGTGATAATAATCTGTTATTGCACTGCGCATCTCTCTTGTTACTTGATTATGCAATCTTTTATAAGCATACCACTTTCTAGTGATTTCTCAGCTTCCTGTTTTAGTATTTCCCTTTTTATCATTAGATTTTTGAGAGAAATAGAGAGCCAGGGAGCAAATTGGCTACGAACCCTCTTCTTTCTTACTGGTGCATGAAGATTAAGGATTGATTCGAAAATCTCCTGAAACGTAGCTGCCATACCAACAGGATCATTATCAAGTGGACTAAGGATATTTGCCTAGTCAATCTTATCTAGGTCCTTACGGAATAGCATTTTATCATATTTTTTCATGCTGCGAGACACGACAACTTTTTGCTTATTTATTTTGCGCCGCCAAGCATTTATTTTCCGTATACAATAAATCAGATAGTGGTCAACCATCCCGGTCTTTACTACATCTGCCTCTAGAATATATTCTGGACTGGAGGAAGAGAAATGGTCAATGAGCATTTTAGTTACGGTTTGCTCGCCAGATTCAGTGGTTGTCATAGCAACCTTGGGTTAGGGTTAGGGTTGTCATGTCATAGCTCAGAGTAAATCAGCTTAAGCTTTTTAGCATTCGCATTTTTTACGCATTTCATATCACAGTTGGTGTCACCAATCAAAATTAATTCTTTTTCATCTTTATCTATTCCTTTAAGAATCCCCATTAAGTTCTCAAAAGCAGTATGCTCTACATTAGGAGTCGGGGGGCGATACCAGCAAACAATAAAAAAAGATTTTGCGATATAATTAGGTGATACTTCAAGAGTGAGGAGCTCAAGTTTATCACTACTCAGCTTAATTTTAGGCTCAGGGAGATTTTCTTCAACGTACATTGCTACCCCGTCCCCATTCCTATTTCTGTCATTGCGGTAGATTCTGTATCCTTCAATAGAGACGATAGAGTCTTGGATATTTTTGTCAAGGCGTGTTTCGCTTAGGCCAATAATATCGATATCATTGTCGCGAAGGATTATCTCGAGCTCTGATTTATGTTTTCTGAGTGAAACTATAATTAAAAAGGCAATTTTTAGACCGTTTCTCTTCCTTCGGCGATTGATATTGATATTTCTTCTATCCGAGCTAATGTCCCCCTAACAGTATTTAATGAACTTACCCAGATTTGCTGAGTATTTGCAAACACCTCCATCGTTTAGATGGAGACCGTCTGTCCATAAATTACTATACATGATATTATTATTGTCGATAATATCGATACCTCTAATGCACAGTTCTTCTTTCAGGAGTTTGTTAACTTGCGTTGCTTTTGCATTTAGAGCTTGATCGTCATTTCTTTTGAAGATTGATGAGTAAGCCAAGTGTGCTGTTGGATTGTTTTCTTGTACCTTGTCGAGTGTTGTGACTATCATTTCAGGAACATTTTTTGGTGTCTTGTCCCGGAGGTTATTGGTGCCTGCGTGTACTACAATTACGTCGAATCAGCGCTTTTCTCGATCCTTTTGTTTATTTCTTCAATTTTCATTCCTGATTTCAATCGCACTTCCACGTCTCTGTATGCATTAGTGAGCTTCTCCCCTTTGACATTTCTTGAATTAGAGTCTCCAACTATAAATATCTTGAAATTTTTGTTGGGTTCTGGCCTTTTATTGTCCTTTCTTTTTGTACCGATAGATTTGCGTAGCTCTTAGTGTTTACTTGGTTTTGTGTCAATGCTCCTTTTGGCTGCTTGTTTACTTTTTGTCCCCTTGTTTGCAAGTCTTTGTCTTGATTCAACGATCTCATTGTCCCTGATATCTTCTAGCACGATGGAGCTCTTTACATTATCACTGGCTTTTTCCGCTGATACTAGACTGTTATTGTTTTCAGCAGTTTTGACATTCATTGGTCGTCGCGCCGTTCATTGGTTTATCGAAACAAAGATCGAAATTTCTATTTCAGTGAGTTTTCATTTCGTAACAAAGGACGCTTAATGATGCTAATGATGAGTTGTTCTAATTTGTCACGCTTCTCTAATTTCGAGGACCCTCGAAATTCAACATAATGAACAGCGCGACACACTGCCTTTTGTCGGGACTTATAATCTAGTTTGCTTTTCTTAGTTTTCTCAATTGAGTTTGTGTAGGGACTCTGAATCAATGTCATCTCTATAATCCTCTGCTTCTCATGGAGCTGCTTTTCTAACGATTGTATTCGGGCCTCTAGGTTATTGATTATGATGCGGCAGAAGGGATGATCGGGATGATCGACCACTGGGGTAACATGAAAACATTTAGTCAGCCTATAAATGATCCTTCCAAGCATCAAGATGAACAAAGCTGTAGAAGGGGTTCGAAAATTTTAGGATAAACACTTTGTTATTTAATATTGAGAATGGCTAATTAACGATCAAATGGGTTGAACGAACATTAAAATACAACAGTCGCCCTTGTCAAATGTCTCAGTCCCGTCCATCCAATGCATTGGTATCTTTACCCATGTGAATTTAAATTACTATTTCTTGTTTTAGGGAAGGGTAGAAAGTTGCTGATTTATTGGCGAACAGAGACTTCTTTCTGTGAGTTATGAAAGTATTTTTAAAATTTGGTGCACGAAATTTTTGATCTTGAGATTTTGCAAGAATATGATAGAGATATCATGAAATGCTAGATGTGGTTGGAGAGCAAATTCTTGAAATAAGTATGGTTTAACTCAAAACTGAAGTACCTTATCCATAGTTATCCAGACAGAAGCACACAATGTTACAGAGGACACAATTGTTTCGCTACACTTAAAGAAAACATTAGCTAAAAACCATAAAAAAACTCACGGCCCTTTTCGACTTAACTCCAGGCAGAGAAGAATGGAAAGACTCGTACTGATCACGACCGAACCTCTTCCGTCAGCACTGCAAACTTCAGATATATAAATGCCTGTCACCAATTAATAACAAAAACCAACCAACTGGAGACACAAAAAGAACTAGAACCAAAAGAAAGCGTTTTTAAGCTAATTGAAAGAAACCACGACAATTAATAAGGAAAGGCGCGTCCCAGAAATCTTTGCCAAATATTTTCAAAATCTGCAAACAATCTTTTGATGGTACAAAACTTGTAAATGGCTTTGATAAAAGCAAACATTTAGTAAACTAAAGCTTTCAGAGTTTAAAACGTCAGAACATAGATCTAAAACTCTACGCTAAGAAGTATATATACCCAGTTGTGGATCGAAATAGGCCAATCAGAAACACGAGCACATGACTGTATAGGTTGACCAATCAGTACCGCTTGCCTATTAGAATGTTACCAGTGGAGTCCTAAGGTGAAAACGAACTCCTTTTGTCTACACAGTAGCGGTTTTTTCGTGCTTATGTAGATAGATTCTAAAACTGCTAGGTGGAACGACGATCGGGCTTTACCAATAATCCGAAACATGTCGCCATTGTAGTTTTTTGCACAATCTGGGTTTTCTAGTAGATGCTGCCCGATAGCAGAATCGCAGGTTTTAGTTGTAATTTCAGATTTGCAAGACCGAGGTGGCTGTTCTGATGTTTGAAACTCTGAAGGATGTCAGACGAAAAGCTTTAGTTTACTAAATGTTTGCTTTTTTCAAAGCCATTTTCAAAATCCTGCGAAAGTCGAACTTCTTCAACACACAATCTCTGATTTAGAACAAGGGTGGGCAACCTTTTTGGAGAATGGGTCAGATCCTTCAAGCCTTTTCTTTAAGCAGGCCAAGTGTTGTAATAATTGATAAAACGAAAACGATAGTCTTGTAATAATTGTGTAAAATAAAAAAAACTAATTAACCGCGGGGAAGGAGCGAGCGCCTGGGTGTGAGGAGCTTTAGAAACATGACTTTTACTATTCTTACGAACGAGCGTGCAATGAGAGTATATAGCCAGTTTGTTATTGTTTTGTTACTTTGAAAGAAGAATATTACGTTCTATTTCGAGTTTTTTGTGAGTTTGTCGCCTTACCTTGTTCGCGATATAGTGGCACCGTCCAGATGGGAGAAGGTGAGAATTGAGTGAAATTTCATGATAAGTGAGTTCAAGACTGTGAATTCAAAGTGGTCTTCGTGGAAGAGTTTGTCAAGAAAATCGACAAAAAGCTTGGATTTTCATCGTATCTGAAGAAAGAAAATGACAAAATCATGCAGAGAAAGGATCAAAAGAACATCGAGAGACAGTCTAGTGTAGCAGAAACGCTAATAAAGGACACTATACTGCACATGACGTCTTTCCTGGCAATTCTGTGATTGTGGTATAGTAACTGCTCCGAAACGCAGATTTGGCGAGATATATTATATTATTATAAGGAGCAAGAAGGAATTGTAGAGAAAGTTACATGTCAGAGCAAAGAAGGAAGAAAGTTTTATTTGCCTCACCGAGCCATAGTAAGAGAGTCAGCAGAGTCAACCAAAATAAGAATTGCATTCGATGCATCTTCAAGAGCAAACGATCAGTCACCATCACTCAACGATTGCCTCGAAACAGGCCCTCCATTGCAAAACCCTATCTGGGACATTTTGGCACGAAACAGATTGCAACCCATTACACTTTGTGCAGATATGAAACAAGCTTTCCTACAAATAAGAATTAAAGAGCAGGGCAGAGATGTGCTAAGGCTCCATTGGTTGAGAGACAGAGATTTAGAGAAACTTGAAGTCTATCGATTCACTCAAGTAATGTTTGGGTGCAACTAATCGCCATTTTTGTGCTACCGCAAAGAAACATCTTGAAGAATGCAGAGCAGAGTTTCCTGAAGAAGTCTCAGAGATTGAAAGAAGCATCTACGTTGATGACCTTCTGCTAGGTGGGTCATCCATCACAGAGCTACAGAAATTGAAAGTCAACCATAGAAATATTCGACAGAGCAAAGATCACATTGCACAAATTGCATTCAAACAGAAAAGAATTAGAGAAAAATGATTGTGAACAAGAAGAAAAAGAAGAGAGTTGTGCCAAACAGCAGCTGGGAACAAAGGACAAAGAGTCCAAACTATTAGGGCTTACATGGGACAAACAAAAGGATACAATTGCAGTATCAATAGAGGAAGAGAAAGGCAGAGGATCAACAAAGAGAGAGTTATTGCAACATCTGGCCTCAATAATTATTTCACCAATAACCCTAGCTGGAAAGATCATTTTTAGAGATGTATGTAACAGTGGCGTAGCGTGACTTTTTAAACTGGGTATTCTCTATTAAACAAAAGGGTGGGGCAGGGTGTGGCTCGATGGGGCTTGATGAAAATAAGGGGATAATAGGAAGATTAAAAGACTAGTTATTGACATTTTATCTAATTTACGTTTTGGTTCGGTTGGCAAGTACTGCACTTTCAGGGCATTACTATGATGAAAACGATACTTTGCTAAAGAACCATCAAAATACCACTAACCATTTCATCAAAAGTAATTCAAATCAAAACATTTCATTGAAAATCAGTAAAATTTTGGTGGTCGTAATATGTCCCAATAGTTGTTGTTGAATCCCCTTAAATTTGCACTGATGTAAAGAGGAAGTAACTGTAAACACCTACTGTTGATTCCTTAATGCAAAAGGGCTTTCGAAAGTTTTTTTATTTTTTTTTCACATAGGGCATTACACGAGTTATAAATAGTTTGTGGTATGCAGTCTAGACTTTTTCTTCGTGGCCTAATCGTGATATTTTCAATACAAGTTAATGTTCCAACGAATCGAAGGTAATGAGATGAGCTGCACAATAGGCGCTCGAATAATGCAAACAAAATAGGCCAACACTTTACGTGAATGCACCAGGCAATTATAAGGAATAATCCAAGCCTATCTGCATTTACTTTATTCTATCAGGTAATACAATCAGAAGCATCCCTGACTGACAAGCAATGACAAAATTGGCATTTCAAGGGCACGGATCTGAGTATAGTATTATGTAAAAGCCTACCTTTCCTTTTCACTTTGCTGTTAGTAGATTCCAGGGGCGGATCTAGGGGGGTGCTATGGGTGCTTGAGCACCCGTCAAATATTTCAGGATGTGATATTTTGAAATTTCAGAATAGGCGGACACTAAATTTGAGGTTTTCGTTTGTATTCCTCCGAGAAAATTAATTTCTCTCCCGTCTGAGCAATTCTATCCCGTTCTCTGTATGTTAAAAGCAAGTTAATTTACAGACCAGATTGTGCAGCTTTTTATCGTTGTAAAATTTCCAGCACCCCCTGGTCTGTGCTTTAGTCTTTCGCAAACTAACTATAGCCAATCAATGAATGAGCTTGAGCACCCGCGATTGTAAAGCAACCAATCGGCTTCTGATATCGCGGGTGCTCACTTTTGGCGGGAGCACCCCCTATTGTCAAACGTAGTTTAAATTTTCATTTAGGCAGGCGGAAGAAGCATGTTGTAGTTGTTGTATAGAAATGGCGATCGGCAGTCACAACAGAAGTGAAGCGATTTCTTTTGAAATTTTAACAGAACAAAATCATGCGTAATGAGGTAAGGCCTATATTTCATTTTTTAAACTTGATGCAAGAGATCAAATTATAAACCTCTGCGTTTGTAATGAGAGCCCAGTCTGTAGAGCATGGCAGTTTAGGACAAGATCTTGTTTTTGCAAGAGCAAAATAGATGTGTGCATGTAAATTCTATTGCGTGCACATGTCACACTGTGCAGACTCGATGACAGCAAGGTAAATTGTGTTTCAGGCGCAGTGTTTTTAGATTTTCCATTTTAAAGTTTGGATGTTTGAGAGGATATCTTACATGAATATCTTACAAAATTTATAAACACTTGAACTTGAGATATTTTCACAAAATCCAAGTTTTTTAGTATGTTCTGGCCTACACCTTAATTCATCTTAATTCTAAATATGATTTTAATATTTGGCATTTATTTTGAATTCCAAAAGTTTTGAATAAGTATTTCCAAAGTAATTGGTAGCAGATATCAGTGAGAGGTTTAGTTAGTGGTCAGTATGGGGGACTGATAGAACAAAATTTTATAACTTTTTAAGATTTAGATTGGATTCTTATTATAAACAAAAAGTTTTGAAACCTATATTTGTGAGTATTCTGTTTTTCTATACCTTTTTTGATGCCAGGCAAGGTAAATGATTTCCATCTAAGATGCATATAAATTTAAAAAAGGTTATTTTATCTATAGACTCCTCCAATGCAACTTTCCAACTTGGTTTCAATAAACGATTTGAAAAACACTTTTTGTTGGTGTAATCCACAAAATATTTAAGTTTTTATGAAACTTCTATGAATCTCAGTTAAATAGCCAAGAGCTCAGCCTTACAGACCTACTGATTGCCCAGAAGATTGTCATCTTCCCAAAATCACTAACCAGATATTAGTACATAAACTGACAAAAACATTAATGATATTTATTTCATCTATTGGAAGTAGCTGTATTTTAAAAAAGTTTATAAAGCAGTCAGAATAATGGAAGAAGAAATAAAATATTTGTTGTCTTTATTTCAACCAAGAGAAAAGCAATTACAATTGTTTCTTAATATCCTTTTGTTGTATTTTATGTATAGGTTTTATTTCAAATAGCACATTTCCAGAAGTTGAGAAAATAATTGTTTTAAAATCAATTATTTAAAAAACAGGCATTGACAACCCTTGCTCTTTGAATGTTCGAAAGAAATTCTAATCAGCATAAATTTTGAAGGGCGTGGCACCAGCAAAAAATTTTGGCGTGGCATCAGCCCCACCCAAAACTGAGCACCCCTCAAATTTTTTTCTGGATCCGCCCCTGAGTAGATTACGAGTCAAATGAGAGAATGATTATGAAATAGTAGTACGGACATTGCAAAAGCTTTTGAATGTAGTCATATTTATTGTTTTCGATGAAGGTCCATCACTCAAACCGCTCCAACGTCCATTAACTGTTTATATTGATCTCATAACGAGACTATTTTGAACCAACTTTGAGGCTGTATGCTGCATATTTCTCAGCGTACAGGACCATTGTTTTAGCTGATTAACGATAAATATTATTCATGGAAAGGGACATTTTGATTGGTAGAAGTACCGTCTAGGGTATTCACTGCGTATTCATGACCGATCTCCATTCAACATGAAGTAGCTCAATCTTGAAAATTAGCGTCAAAGATCTCCCAGCTTCTTAATGCTTCGCAGCGTTGTTGTTTCCATGAATTTCGTGATATTTTGTACTTGTACTATATGTAGCATATCGAAGGCAACGAATTAAACCAGAATCAATAGCCCCAAAGCATTTTTTAGTTATTAAAATTTTACGTCGTGTTAATATTTTTTCTCAAAAATCTCAGGGTATTCACTGAAGACCTTGAATACCCGGACGCTACGCCACTGGTATGTAAACAATAAGGTGTCAAGTGGGATGAAGGACTACCAGAAGACCACAATGAAAGATTGTTCAAATGGAGTAGGAGTTTGCCAGAAAGAGTAGCGATACCCAGAAGCATTCCAACGAAAGAAGGGAGAAGAACTTCGACTGGGCTACACGTGTTCGGAAATGCGAGTGTAGACGGAGTAGCAGCTATAGCTTATGCAGTCATAAAGCAGGAGTCTAAGAAAAGTCAAGGATTTTTGGAAGCAAAGTCTCGCCTTGCAAAGAACCACCTTACAATTCAAAGGCTAGAGTTGGTAGCTGCACACATGGCAGCTAATCTTGTCGAAAATGTAGTAAGAGCACTTGAAGGACACCCAATTGAAAAAGTTTATGCTTGGCTTAACAGCACTGTTGCCCTTCATTGGGTGAGAGGAGAGAACCGTTATAAACAGTTTGTGAGTAATCAGGTCTCAAAGATTAAGGAGAAAGATTATAGAGTTTGGAGGCATGTACCTGAACTGAACCCAGCTGACATAGCAAATCGAGGAGCAATGTCAAAAAATTGACAGGTGATTGGTTCAGAGGACCAGATTGGATTAAATGTCAAGCAGAGTGGGCAAAGGATATAAAAACAACATCGGACACTGATACAGAGTTACTCATACAGAGGACACTGATACAGAGTTACTCAAGGTTGGACGAGAGATAAGAGATGTACTAACTGAATGGATCATAGAAAAGCACTCATTCATTAAAGCAATGAAAGTGACAGCTTGGTTGAAACGGTTTGCATTTAACTCCAGATTAAAGAAAATAGGCAAAAGAGTCGGCCCATTGACAACTGCGGAACTGCAAGATGCAATCGCATTCTGGATTAGAAAAGTTCAAGGAGAGTTTGAAATAAAGCTAGAGTTCAGAGAAGCAACAAGGGTTAGAGAAATATGAGAGAGAAATCTGTTTGTAAAGGAAGAATTCAAGGAGAGTACCCAATATTTCTCCCATCCGGTTTTTTATTTAGTGAGAGATTGGTTTCCTATGCGCATTTGAGTACTCATTGTGGTTGGTCAGGATTTTCAATGGCGAAAGTTAGAGAGGACTATTGGATTCCACGACAGCTAGCAAAAAGATTCCACAAGCTAGCAAAAAGAGTCATCAGAAGTGTCACACATGCAAAAGATTCAATGCGTGACCAGTTTTCAAGCCAAGACCAGGCTTATTGCCAGAAGACAGAACTGAAGGAACAAGACCTTTTGAAGTAGTCGGTGTTGATTATGCAGGCCAAATTAGTCACAAAACAAGAAAAGGGGGAGAAGGAAAAGCGCATATCTTATTGTTTGTTTGCAGTCTAACGAGAGCTGTTTACATGGAAGTTATTCCTGACACAACAGCAAAGAATTTCCTCCAATGTCTGAAAGGGTTTACAGCAAGACGTAGACGGCCTAAAAAGATTTATTCAGGCAACACTTAGACAGCGAAGTGGTTAAAAAACTAATGATAGATGAGGAATTCCATGATTTCCTAAGAGATCAGTCCATCAAGTGGCAATTCAACTTGAGTAGAGCCCCCTGGTGGGGTGGCCAGTATGAAAGAATCACATGTTTAACCAAGCAAGTAATGTACAGAATTTTAGGTAAGCAAACCTGAGTTAGCGGACACCTTGCTCTGGCCCCGGCGGTGTCCGCCAATTGGAGAGAATATTGTAGCTGCCCTTTGCTTGCGGCCTTAATTTCTAAATCCATAAATCTTTCAAAATAATCAGCTTGCTTCATCCAGAGTGTATTGATTCATCGTATCCGAGCTATAAAGTAGATATTGTTTTAAAGAATAGTTACGTAATATGTCTGTTTTGTAATTGATTTGTTTTATTAAAAAAAATAAACTTTCAGAGGTTGCACAATCGTCTCCTCCGCAATTTAGATATGCCCTCCGCAGTAGTACGAATGCCTTACGGATTTAACATGAAATAGACTTTGAGAAAGTCTACGAGGTATGAGACCAAACTCCCCTTTCTAAACATGACAGGGCTTACCTTTCTCTCTACCATTAAATATGACAGGGCCATAATGGCGTGCAAAATGATGAATGGCTTTGCCCTGACAGCCTTAAAGGTAAATTTATCACTAGATCAAAGATATCCAGTTATTTGACAAGGGATCAACTTGATATTGACATCCCAAGGCAAAATTTGGAATTCTCAAAGGGAAGTTTCTTTCACTCTGGGGCCAAAACATGGAATGCGATTCCAAGAAACATCAGAATGAGCCCCACAATTTTTATGTTTAAAAGAAACTTGACTTGAAGGGATTCCTACAAGTTAATAAATTCCCAAAACAAAACACGATCCCTAGGTAGAACAGCAACATCTTTATTTTATATATATTAAAGAATTAATTTGTAGTAGAAGTAGTTTATTTATATTATAGCTGATAGAGAATTCGTGTATAAAGATTTAAGATGAAAAGAATGAAAATGAAATTTCGCACTTCAGATTGTATGTAAATGTCAAATTTTGCAAGCATACACTCATTAAATCGCTCGCAAGGGACTTTTTTCATATTGAGGACTGGGACCAAGTTCAATGCTCTAAAAATAGCTTTTAGAGGAATTTTTCAGCTTGGGTCTGTTTCGCATCCGTTTTTATGCCTCAAACTACTTAAGTTGTGAAGATTTCATGCTGGTAACATATTTTGCACGATTGTTGTGACTTCAGACCGGACTACAACAAAAACGTGTCTGGAAATCTGATTTGTTCAAACGTCGCACTTCTCCCGCAGAGCATGCGCAGTAGAGACAAAGCTAGACAAAAAGCTCACAAATTGAAAATGAATTGAAGATTTACTTAAATATAGCTGAGAGCATTACACATATTCACCTTTTCTATTCGTTTGTATCGGCCTTTACTGGTTTCCAGCACGTTAAAACAACAACTTATAAATTCCTTCCAGTTCCTCTGCATAAAATTTAACTATAATCATCACAAAAGCATGCTATCAGTGTTAACTATATTCAATGAGCATTCTAAATTATTCAATATTTACCTTCACAATCCTACTTTACTTTATCAAGCGTCTTAAGAAATTTCGAGTCTAAACCGAGATACCTCATGAACTGAGTCTACACTGCCTTTGCAGGCAATCACTTTCGCATCGCTCACTGTTCAAAAATGGCGCAGAATTTGATAATATAAATGCCGTCTACTCAAAATGGAGAAACCTCTAGGCTTGACTATGCCTTTTCATATTAAAATGTAACAAATATTGTTTGTTCTGCAAAAATGGCTTTATTAAGATGCTAACCAATTGTGATGGGTTCTCGGTACAGACTCAAAATGGCATCAGCCAAGCTGCCAAATGGAAACTGACCAACAGGAAACTGACCTGTTCTTTCACACTTTACACCGATAAACATCTCTTCTAAAATTCATTTTTTATATATTAAGAATATCTTACCTACAATAAATAACTGTAGTGGATAAAGGGAAGACCTCTATGACGTTACAAGGGAAAGTTTTCTTCACAACATACCGACTTGCTGTGTTCTACATGGTGACGATCTGCACCACTCTCATGTGATAAAACAAACATAAAAGATGAAATATACCACGTATACTATCGATGAAAATGAATATTTTCTAGGGTACTTAAAGCAGCTCAAACAGAATTTCTCTTTCGCCCCTGTATCTCTACCCACACGAAAATTCCCATTAACAAAGATAGTGACAGTGGACCTTATTGACAATTTTCGTGCAACGACTACATACCAGAAAAAAGGGGTTTTCGCCTTTTATCAGTAAGTTTGGGTTGGTTGCAGACGAGAAAAAGTCAGTAACAGTAATGACCCTCCCTCCCTTCCAAAACACTCCAGAACATAAAGTACAATAACAGCTTAACACCGTTGATAGAAAATCCGGAAACCAAGAAAGATAAATCCTAGCACGACTAGATGTGTATCGTAATGTACAAATAAAACTTCTCAAAGGCGCATAAGAACGTGAAAAGCAAACGAGTACAAGAGAGATGTGCTTCCTTAAAAGAGCATTGGGGTGATGGGAAGGGAAGGATAAATTTTTCATTTCTCTAATCCCAGACATTAAAAATTTGTTTTAGCGCTGTCATTAGGAGTGCTGTCAAAATGAAGGCAATTTCAACTATCGTGAGACTATTCGAGCACAAGAACGATTCAGAGGAAAAGCTCATAAAGACCTAAATAACACGTGGCTGTGGCTTAGTTCCTAATTTTCTAATTGTGAGGTAGAAAACTAGATTTACATAAAAAAGGGCACCAAGAAAATATGAAATAAACGGAAGTCAAATCAAATCAACATTCGACAAAAATCTCTCAAATAAAAACGACCACATTACACAAAAACAAAAGGCTAGTTTTTTAAATAAGAGTGCTGCTTCGTTCGAGTGGAAATTTCAATAAAATTCTGCTTTCCTAACGACATAAACTTTCAAAAGTCTCTTACGTTCTAACTATAAAATAAAGCGTTTTAAAATTTGATTTAGTAAAACGCTATGAACTTGACGTACTACTACTTCTCGGAGACGTACCACTGTTGTCCGCAGCAAAATGCGTGGGGGATTTTTGGGATACCCGCAATTTAAACTTTGGACTATTGATCGTTTCCAAAGCATTCTGAGCGTCCGTTGCAGATTTGAATATGGCTAGAACCCGAGGTCCGACCGGTGTTTGTGAAGAGCCGATTGAACTGTTGTTGATCTGAAGGATCCGGCCGCCGGCATCTTCCACGTCCTTAAGTAGAGCCTCGTTTTCAGAAGAAGACAATCCCTCAGGCATATCGTAAACCTCTAAGATGTGACTGACCGCTAAAATTTAAAACATTAAATTAAAGGACGATTAATTTTAATTTGATAAACACTGATGTACGAGGAGCCTTTGCAATAGCCTAAGTACATGAATGGGGAGTGTACGGTGCCATTATTTTGGAAAAATTATAACATCACTTATTTAAGTTGAGCAAAAACAGCTTCTTTAAAATTTGTGCAAGTTCTTTAAAAGTCTATAATATCTTAGCAACTCGTCGAATATAATTTCCCCTGTGACTGTTATGGACAAGAAATCAACACATGTAAAACTAAAACATGGAATATTCTTCCCTTAAAATAATTGCTCTTGCTGTTTGAGGTTTCTATAATTTTTTATTCCTTGTTTGTATCAACTGGAGACCGAATTCAAACTTGGTTTTCCCAATCAGCTACTTGCTCTAAACCATCCCACCAGATTACTAACGAGCCCTAATCGGTTTACGCAGCTACCCCCTTACTTCCACAGCCCTCTTTAATAAAGCACCGCAGAGCTGGTTGCTAAACACCTATATACAGAGACTGAACTCAAATACCTATTGTTCAGGTACTCGAAACATCTCATATTTATGGAAAGATTTTTGAAAAGATGAATAAGAGAAAGACGCAGCATATATAAAAATAAGGTTAAGATTTAGCAAGTTTATTCTTACTTTTTTTATCGTCATCTGCTGTGCTGCTATTTGCAGACTGCCTTGGTGTTCTGTTTTGCACCCTCGGCTTACTACGTTTATATACAGGAGAATATCCAACAAACTGGTTATACGCTGCTGGTGGCTGTGGAAACCTAAAGAAGAAATGTTACGCCACTAAACATTTCAGTTGATTTCATAATGTTAAGATTAGTTGTACTGCTACTTAATATTACCGAATTCTTCAAGGTAATGATAATCAAGCTTTTTCACATTTAAAAGAGGTATGTTTTGACATCGAAAACAGAATCGAATTTACCCCTTGTGCGTCAGAAATAGAGTAGAGCTTAGACAAAACGCAGAGGAGGAGCGAATTCGTTGCTACAAAAAGAGAAAGACCATAACGCATATCTGCTGGAACGATTGCCGATAAAACGATTGCTGACAAGACAATTCCAGATTAAAGCATACCTAAAATAGCAGCTTTTCTCGCGATTGACATACCTTTGCCCTGTCATCACTGGTAAATGCGGAGGCACGTGAATCATCTTTACCATTGGTTGTCTAGTCTGCGCTGACATCGAGGCAATGTTTTGCTGAACTCTATGACCCTCCTGGGCCAAGGCTTGGTAGTGAAGAATGTCGTGGCTCATACCATTGGTCCCCTTTGGCCCCCTCTTTTGGGCCTTCCAACTAGAGTAAGGGCCAGATGTTGCAGGAGGGGTGACTGAACCAGGAGGTACTGCTCCACCTGCTTGAGCCGACAGGGATTGAGGTACAGGAAAAATCATTGTACTTCCTGGGACGGGTCCTTGCATTGTATTACAAATGTATGGAGCAGATGTTGGTGGAGGTGTCCTTGTGTATGGCGGGGTCTGACCTGGGGCTGAGCGGTTGATATGAGTAGGGACGTGATGAGGATGATTTCCTACATACTGTGCACCTACCATTACTGGGGAGGGCGATCGGGCTTGAACAGGAGGAGTTTGTGACTGAGGATACCTAGTTCCTGGCTCTTGCATTGTCACGTATTGTGCATAAGGAGGGTAGGGAACGTATCCCTGGCCGGGGATGTACTGTAAAGGCATTGGGCTCTGATACATTTGCCCTGGAACCATTTGTCGATGAGGAACTAAGACGTAAGGGCTACCGGGAACCATCACCTGATGCTGCATGTCCATCTGGCTATGGGGTGGTGGTGTTGGTGTTGTGGAATAGCTGTCAGTTGACGCAGAGTCCTCGTCAGCATTCTCGTGATGACGATGCGACAGCGACAAAGCTGCCATCTGACCAGCAACTTCTTGGTATCCAAGTTGGGCTTGCTGGGCTGGTCCGGGCATAGAAGCTGTATTCGTCTGCGAAGAAATGTTGTAAGCATTATCTTTTTAAAACATTAAGATGATGTAATGATGAAATGCAAAATCTATTTAAAACATTAAGTACCTATAGAGCTTCGAAACGTAAAAGATGCAACGCGTAAAAAGGAAACCTTAAATTCAAACGCACAAACCTAACATTCCAAACTTGTTAAAACTCGAATGTGCTACCGAGATGAACGAAGAAAAAGAACACACCTGCATGGGCTGCATTGCAGAACGATCGCCTTGTGGTTGATGAACGACGTAATAATGTTGTTGCGGTCCGCCACCAGAATACTGAACTGGCATCATGTATGGGTAATGCGCTTGTTGGGCAGCGTGAGATGGCATTTGCTGGCTCTGATACACAACGCCCCCAGGACGTGATGCAGAGTAGCCAGGCTGGTAAATTACTTGTGAAGCATCGTGCCCGGCAACAGGCTGGCCTAAAAGGAGGAGTAGGTTGATATTTAGAAATTTACAGTTAAAACGAACATATGAGTTGTAAAAATAGACGGCGGACAGCAAAAGATGAAAGTTTCGCCAAATCAAATACACGGATGTCGATAATGTGACAATGCACTTCATCTCTAGAACCGTTAAAGGGCTTTAAAAAGTGAATCAAATGTCTGCAGAAGGCATCATGTGTAGTCGGATTGATTTTGACATCATGTGTAAATTTGAAAGGAAGAGAACAGGTTGAAAAACCGATACCCAGGGCTTTTTATCATTACAAAATCATATTGTAATGATAAAGGTAGCATTATCACTTTTTCAACCAAACAGATTAAGGTTATAACCGTCATGTGAACTTTCTATAGGCGGCTTCTTCTCATTTCTTAATATTATATAACGATTATCTAACGCTGTATCGTACATTAAGGAAAAACGCCAACTCGGGCTTGAAAGCATACTTTTTTAATCATTTGGCAAGCTCATAAACATCTGCTGACAGCGTTTGATAAAATTGATTTAAGGGAATTCATCTACGGTGCGAGCCACCTTTCTGCTGACGTCATCAGAAGGTACGATCTGGTTACTTTCAACGACTGTAGGGAGGACCTAGATTTTGGCTGAACCGCATTTAATGTCATTGGAGCGTCGTGGTCCAAAGGTTACAGACAACTTCGATAAATACCAATCGAAAGATATCAGTCCAAAGCCAACCAATACAAGATTTTTGAAATGGAAATCAAATTGTTTGGGTTTCAAAGAGGCTGTACAACCTCAAGATCACCAAATGAAAATGCAACAATCTTGAAATCGATTCAAAAGGAAATTTATAGAAAGGGTAAAGTAGGAAATAGAAATCGGGTTACAGCTTCTTATTACTTAATTAGTGCAATCTGATAAAAATCTTAATTTGTTGATGGAATGATCTGTTTTTAACATTTTTTATATCCAGGAAATGAGACGAGTACGCCTATCATCTGTACGTTTTACAATCAATCTCTACATTTGTACGTACTCATGCGTACTCGTTTTCCTTTTTACACTAACTCCCACATGCATTGCCACTGACAGCCTAATTGCTGGCCCTTGGTCAGCGTTGGGATATCAATCAGTCTAGCTGTACTGTCTAGCGAAACCGGTCTACAGCCGACTGTTTGAGGTGTCAGTGGTTTTCTTTACTTCACAATCTCTACATTGACTACATTGAACAGTAGGCGGGGTACGAGTAAATATGGCTCAAGGCATTAATGGGATTAAAGAGAGCTACGAATGCAAATGATCATTTTCAGAAGCAAGCAAATCTCTTCAAAATATTCCTTAGCGAACGGTGAGTAATTACCTGAAAGCATATCAAAATGTGTAGGTTTACCAAGTTTCATAGCTATATGGCCAACTTTAAGGACTTTACTATGATATTGTGATTTACTCTGGGCATGAGTACCCTAGTCTAAAAATAATGCAAAAGGTAGGCGAAGGTGAAGAATCCGGTTCGGATAACCCGATTAACCTTGTGTCATACACGTCGAGGAGTTTTCTGACTGTATCAACGAATCGCAGGTCGCCTAGGGTCAGGGAACGCTCGCCTAGAAATATGACATCAAGCAAAACATGATGCCCCTCCGGATTGTTCATGTCCGCCCAAAAGGTATTTCTGATTGCGAGGCTTCTTCCATTTTTTAGCAAATCCAATTCTGTAAGTTTACCTAGATTTATGGCTATATAGCAAACAGAAAGGAATTCGCCACAGTAACGTCCTACAAGTACTGGGTACAAGTACTGGGCACAAGTATAGGAACGATATTATTTAGCAAGAATTTCCGTGGTTCCTATCTTTATCGTTTGACTTTCCATCGTTGATGTTTGTTCCGGTCTTATTTAACGTGCAGAGAACACGGAGCCAGTGAGAGAGACTGTGTTGCTGTATAACTCTGATCTGAACTGAACTCACTTACATACAAATTAACATACTTTTATACAGAAATCAAATTGCTGACTAAAGATCAGTTAGGATGATGTAATGATGATACAATAGAGGAGAAAGACACAGACTTGGGAAGGATCAGTTAGGACTAGATGAGTGAATGTGTAAACAATGATGAAGGGAATGTCGAGAATGACGTAAGTGGATGTCATGGTGATGGCATGATCGAGGAAGCAGTAGGAATATGGCCTATTTTACAATATGAAAATCACTACACAAGTACGCTAGTCTTAAAGGCATTTGACATGCATAAGTACAGCGAATCCAAAAATAAGTTAGGGCAAATTGATCAGAGCACGCGAACAAGTAAGGAGTTGGAAACCGCTCACGTGAAACCACTGCGCGCTGCTCTTGGATTTCACCGATTTGCAGAAAGGCGGAACCTGTTCACATGTTTTTCTCTGTGCGCAATTTGATTGGTCAACCGCTCGTGTTCGAGTGGCTGTAAGCCATTTTTACCTGTGCCAAATGCCTTTAAATGGCATACATGTGATACATACATAATGACATGTATACATGATTTATCTTCAAGTATTTTAATTATATATTGTAATTAGTTTATATTGGAGGGTCCCCTGAAAAACAACTTCTATTGAAGGGCAACCCTCCCTAAACAAATCAAATATGAAATATGAATATACATGCTTTTTTTATAAAAACACCTGATTTTTTGCCGAGCCTCAATATCAGGGCCGTAAATCCCGGGGGGGACGGGGGGACTGGACCCCCCCAAAAATCTGGAGCAAAACGATTTTTTTGGAGAAATTACCATCATTTTCCTTGAAAGAAAGAAATCCCTGGTAGCCGGGTTAGAACCAAACTACGTTTTTCTGTGTTATTGCAACAAACCTCAGCCAATAAGGTTATTTTTGTAAGCAGGGTTTTTATAATTTTTACAAGATAAAAACTTACCGTTTTCTACCGTTTTTTACCGTTTTATTTTTGAAAACAAAGTACAAAATAAAAAGAGAGCAATCTGTCATTTTATTTTACCTATTTACTAACTTATTTACGTACAGTTCTATTGTTTGTCTATTATTTGTTTTTATTCAGTAAATCACTTTTTGTATCATTAAAATGTATTCATTTTTGATGTGTAAACATGGCCTACTGAAAGCACTCAAAATAAGGAAGACGCACATTTCTATTCAGAAAGTAAATTTCTACCAATCAATACAACAGCGTCCCATATTTCCCCAAAGTCTGTCACTAAGGTTTAAGCATGATTCTTCCCCTCGAAAATTTCACCCAATAAACAATAATCTGTGTTCTTCTGAAAAACGCCGAACTTTCTATCCTGAGCGATTCTAGTTTTTTATTAAATTTAGTCTGGGGGAGGCCTTTCTAGAAGATAAAATTTCAAAAATTTTCTTCCGCGTCGGACCCAACCATGGTGAGTCCTCCTACGACAGTTACCTTGATTCTTAGCTCCCAAGATTCAATTTCTTGGGGCCATCTCTGAAAAATGTTATCCATCCAATTATCAACACAAGTCAATGTACTACGGAATATCTGTAAATACCTTCTATAGAGCAGAAAGTCTTGAGAAATCCAAAAATATTGACTTTCGTTTCTAAAGTAATTTGCCCCTCAACTGTTTCCATAAAACATAACACATACCCTTGTGGTGCCATGACCCACTGCATACTTTATATTCATTCGCTCTGCTGACCCCCCCAATTCACATGACAGATTTACGGCCCTGCTCAATATTCTTAGCCCTTTTTTTAGTTGAGCCTAAGATTGATTTTTAATTATTTTTAAGCAACACAAGATGTAAATAGTCGCATTATTAATGACTTCAAGGCCGGATACGTCTATTTCAAAACATAAAGCGTTAAACTCGCAATTGCTTTTGCTTTACAAAAACTCAAATAAACAAAAAGTAAATTCTTGAATAAGCTTGAATTTTGCATTATTTATAAAAATTCTTAAATTTCAGCTATCTTTAGCCTTGATACTTTTAGATTATAATCTTAAATATGAAAAAGTGGAAAAGGAAACATTTTTCAGAAGACGACTATATCCTTTCCTGTTATGCATATCAAATTGTTTTATTCTGCAGTTTCATGCTTTCATCAACATCTGCATGATATTTTTTTCAACATATCGACGGATTTGTATATAAATAATTAGATTACATAACGGGCAGATTAAATGCGTTTAATTCTTTGTGGTCAAAAACAGAGATATCAACATTATATTTTTTACTGCTAAAAGAAAGATCTGAAATTGAAACAGCCCCGTGGAATCAGGGGGGGTGGATTATGTTATTCAAACCCCATCCAATTTCCTAGAACACCCTGCCTCTGTTCAAATCTGGAGTGCCAATATCGAGAAACGAGCACATCTTCAACAGGCTAACAGGTGTGCCGGTCGCTATCTTGAAGAGATATATTATGGTGTCGTTCAAGGACAATGAGCTCATGGGCTTTCTTGTCTAGAGAGAATATTAAAAATATTTAGGGGGATCACGAAGTCACGCCTGTTGTCGAAACGAATAGTCTCAGGCAAAACCAAAATTCGTGAGATTTGACTTGTATACTTGTAATTGGTGAAATATTCATCCCGGTCTTATTAAGGCAGTTTACTTTACCAACATGCCTGTAAATTGTCAAACTGTTGCAAACTAAGACATCGCATGCAAAACAATACTCATTCCTTCCTTTGTTTTAGTCGCATTAAAAAGTAGTAAATTAGACATGAGTAGAAACATTCTACTCAAGATGATACAAGTGGCTAGCAAGATAAATGAGCTACCCACGTTAGGCTTTAATTATTAAGCAGTATCACGTGAGAGAACCATTAAAAACTATTCACAGCAGAATAAAAATTCCGCCATCTTGAAACAACGATGTGCGACATGTTACCTCTGCAATCCATGATCCACTTTGCAACAGCGCCATTGGCCAAAAATAAGACGAAACATTCAGCATCCAGAACAAAGTTCTAAGTTATAATTGATAAAAGGCTTGTTATAAAAGGCTTTAAATACTCTTGGTAAGAAACGACTTTACAATTAAAACATACCAGCAGTTGGGTTAATCCACATGGATCCTGGTGAAAAGCCATCCTGTCCAACGTTTATGTAAACACCTGGGAAACGAACGGGAGAAGCAGTGCTCAGCATTATTTTCTTCATAAACTAAATACAAAAGGACGGACGCACATGTCCAGTGCATAAAACTGACCCAAAGCCAGGCCTATCTCAACTAAACGCCACAGCAAAATGCTTGTAGGCCAGTTCGACCAACCTACTTAAGATGTCTTAGCCTAAAACTGGCATTTCCGATGTCTTATCGACCTTGAAACTGTTTTGAGAGCGCAGCTGAACGCTCAAACATTCCCTAGACAGAACAATCGCGAAGAGTAATTTGAATAATAACACCACGACGGAGAAAAGCGGTGCAAAAAGTAGGAAACAATGCATCTGTGGCTCAGAAAACAGCAAACAATGACGTTACAATTAACTGTATCGAGCCAACTGGGATAAAACAGAGCACGAGAAAGGCGTACAGAGATTAACGACTAAAAAAGCTTTTGTTCTTGAACAAATGGGTTAACAGGTCTTTCATTTAGACATCCTTATGAAACCAACATTGGTTGGCTTAGCCATAAACTGCAGTAAAGGAAACTCCTTCGATGAAAAAAACCAAGGGAAAACTCATTTCAATTCCAACAGTTAGGCGGGATTTACAGAGGAAAATTCTGCAAATGACTAATTAAAAAAGATTAAACAGAGCAAAGTATGAAGATGTGGAGGGCAGTAACATTGTAAAAACCATAGTAACAAATCGTGCATTACAAGAAATGAACTTGCTGGGACCAGTGCCTTCGCAACGATATTAATACTGGGGGGGGGGGCATAGCATAGATTCGCAATTAATGGAAAGCAACCCCCATAGCGCACTAGTCTATTCTTTTTGCTCTCCAGTTATCAAAAATGAAAAACCGATCAATTAAAAACTTTTTTTTGATAAGCAAAGAGATATCATAGCTCAGGTGTCATTTTTTAGTGCCATACCCTTTAACCATACAGGAATGCCGATAAGGGGAATCATAACTTAACTCCTGAACACTTTGCCTCCTGTCACTTCATGGCGATTGACTTCTACCCTTAGTTGGATAATTCTTCTGCATGAGCATTGATTTTCAAGGAGATTTATTTAAAAACAAAATAAACAAGACAGTTTATGATAAATAAATTATGAAGTTCAAATCTTTAAATATATTCATAAGTTAAAAAGCCAATTGACAATTGGCAATTGATAATTTTTTGGTAGATGAAACCTTTAAATGTATTCGGGTTGCGTTCGTTTTGACCAGATAAGAGGCACAATTTTTCTGATTTTTCGTCTTTAAACGTTTAAGCTTGAAAGGTGGTTGATAACGGATAGACAGAAGAATTAGAACCAAAATAATGATGCCAGCTGATATCAAAGATATATTTGGAGTAAGAAGAATTTCAGAGTGTAATGATAAAAGTATCGATGAAGATCAGATGACCCCAGATTTTGACGTCACAGCATACCAAAGCTGCTTTTTGTACGTTTTTCAAGATTAAAAGACTTATGGTAAGATTGGAGTGTCTGAGTGCTCCAAACATTTTGTCAGGTTACTTCTATTGCCTCCATCGTGATTTTTACGAAATTCGGACATAATTTACCCCTGTTCTCAGAATTTCTCGGGAAATTGCTTTTCAAACTAAAAAAAATTGGATTGCTCATGAAAAACTGGTCTAGATAAACTATACCAAAGGTTCTACCTCTCTTGGTGGCACCATGCTCAGCTGGAGCTTGGCCCACTCGGTGTCCTGATAAAACGTACTTTTTAATGCTAGGTAAGGAAAAAACTTGATTCCGATCAAAACACAAGGTAGAATTTTTATATCTTTGAAAGTACCAAAGAAAGCTGATGCGTTGAAAATAGATTAGAGATATGGTAATAATAGCTTGCTCATAACGAAACGCCACACCCTAGAGTCTTGCCGAGATTCAAGATTGCATCTATTTGACAGTGATTAAATCATACCACCTAAAGAGGTATTCTGTCCTGTCGCGGTATCATTTTGAAACAGATATGAGCAAGCAAGCGACCAGATTTGAAGATACATTGGAGAAACAACGACTATCAGTGGAGTAAACAAATGAAAAACAGTTACAAACATCGAAGTCTATCTAAGTGGATCTCTATAAGAAGGTTACGGAGAAGAATCAAATGTCAGCTCTTAATCCAGCTATAAGTCGAAGCACAGAAGATACGGGGGTCAACTGGCCAAGGGACGTGCTGAATGCAGCTAAAAGTTCCATGCCCACGGACCGACCGCCTTCGTTTCTTTGCTGCAATCATATCCTAACAGTCTTGAGTGTCGCAATCATATCCTAGTAATCCAATCTTCCACAGTCTTGAGTGTCTTTCTGACAAAAAGCAAGTTCTAGGCTAATACGAATGAAAATGAATCTTTGCTAATTCAAATAAAAGAGGCTGTGTCACGGTTTTGTAAACAAACAAGTCACATTACTAAAACTATCATTATTTCAAACATTACCACATCGCCAAACTGTCCATCATTGCTATTCGTTCCATCTATTATATTTTCTGTTGCAGAAATAAACCATGGAATAAGTAGTCACAACTTTTCTTATTTTAATGTTGACGATTTTTTTACACACTTTGATATAGTTTTTTTCCATGCAAAACCAGGCAAGCCAATTGCACAGTGCCTTGTAATAGCTAGAGTTATGATTGTGATGGTAATTTTTGTACTACTCTTTCATACTACTCTTTGTCAATGAACTTTACTGTATCTGCTTCATAGTTTCTTACTTCCTTTTTTGCAAAACTACTGCACGAGAGTTTTAAAGCTAAGCTTTGTATCTAGCGTTATTCCTAGGACGCTTCCACATCACTCTTCTATTACAGCCTCTCCAATTTGAAATTTCAACTTGTCATTTTTCACACCATCATAAGATGACATTTATCTCCATTCAGTTTCATGTAATTTGCGGGAAACCGGGTTGAAAACTGAATGAAATCTTGCTCTAAGCGTGAAATGCTGCATCGTCTGCGTGGTTGCATATTTTGGTTTCATTCATCAAGAGAAATAAATCATTCAAAAAAAGTTAAATAGGAGAGGTCCTAGGGCAGACCCTTGTTGGACTCCCTTTTTTAACCTTTTCCATGCGCTAAACGGCCCATAAAATGCGTAAATTATACTGTGACGAAACAGACTGAACATGTTAATTGACTGCATTGAACTCTCGTTAGAAGATTTGATCTTCTTTGTATCGACAAATTAAGCAAATAAAATAATTTTTAAATTTTTCTTTGAAACCTAAAATAAAAGTGATTTCAAGTGCTAGCCATAATGCTGTAGCTAAATTTCAATTTTCCATTGTTGCTACCATCAAAAACTTGACAAATGAACTGACAATGATTACTCTCACTGTCCATGCAACATGGCACCGAAGATTTGAGACGATCAAGTACCAGCATGAATACAAAAGTGATGTGCTTGAGGCATTGCGTAGTCAACTTGTGAATTTTGCGGTGCTCAAAATATTTTCTGGCAACATTTGTAGCCCCAGCCACATTTATCCTGGCCTATTTCGAAAGATATCATTAAAACACAGCGCGCCACAGCGTTGTAATGTAGGATTGTCCCAAACTTCTACATTCAAACAACCTAAGTGATCAAACCCTCTAGGGGTACTCCAGACCTTATGTAAGCCGGGCTAGTGCTTCCAATTGATACCCTTGGAACCCCAGCCACAGCCGTTGTGCGTCGTCTGAAAACCCTGAGAACTGCAGTTCGAATTTCGGTAAGGCGAAAGCAGTACAGAAGGGGGTTTATTGAGCTGTTGATAAATGTTACCGTGTCTACCCATGTGTCCGCAATAAAAACAAGGCTCTCGTTATCGCCGAAGGTGCCTCTCATCAACAAAACAGTCATCTGTGGAGCGTAACACAGCAACATGCACGCTATTAGAATCGCTATAGTGTATGTATTATTTTTCTCGTTTCGAGTGTTGCTTGATGAGGAAATTTTAACAGCAGTACGAACACCGTCTTCCTGAGAAAGACCATGACGATATTGGTTGCTACGATCGTTTCTGCCCGGACAAAGATGATTTTCTGGATAAATTTTGGTCCGCTGGGCTTCTTTCGGACCATTAGTTGCAAATTCAGAAATACTAAAAGTCCTCGGGGGTGAACTGTTCTTTTTCTCACGGATTACTCGGAATATCAGCAAATAAGACACGAACACAATTATCAGATTAGAACATAAAACTACGAAAACACCGACGAAGTATTGCCCAGCTGATAGAACGCCTGCGAACGGAAGGACAGTAAACATCCCCCAGAAGAGCCACACAAGAACCACCAAAAAAGAATGTGTCTGAATAGTAGCAGCTGATTCGTACCGAAATGGCAAACAAATCGCCAAGCAGCGGTCTAGTCCAATCAAGCCAACATTGAGGAATGACGCACCCGCGGTTAAGAACCCAAAAAACGCGAAAGTGACTCTAAGGGGGCAGTTGTGCATCCCCTTTGCTTCCAAAAGCCTTCGTGCAATGCTGGTGGGTTGTACAATCACTCCAACAAGAAGGTCAGTGATGCTCAGGCTAGCAAGCAACACATTTGAAGGCCTGCGTATCGAGTGTACCTTGAAGTAAACATATAAAAACATAGAATTGCCCAAAACTGCAGTCACTGCAGTTAAAGCATTTATGATTGAGGTACAGACAGCAGTGATCTGAACTGCCACATCCGTATCGTTAAGTCGTAAAACATCGAGAAAGGAACACTTTTCTCCTATGGTTACATTCATGCTTGCACGAGATATTCCGCCAACACAGGAAAAGCAGGTCCACTGTTCACTGAAGATATTAATTCCAAGTGTCAACTGAAGTGCAGTTTGCTAAAGAGCTGGATTCCCATTTGAAAACAAGAACAGATGTCGTTTTTAGAAAAAATATCACTCTGCATAAATACAGATCTAACAGCACAACAATGGCTTTTCAATCTGATAGTTCCTGGTCGCCCACGCTGCAACCAAAATCTGCTGTAGCGAAAGTTTTGGGATCGGGTGACCCTTGCAAAGCAGAATTCGTGAACCGTGCAATTCGGCTCGACCACCTGACTTAAGTATTAAAGGAAGGGAATAACGTTTTCTTCTGCCGCAAGGAATTTGAAAACAATACAGGAAAAGAGAATGCTTGATTACGTAGAGACAGAAATGAAATGCAAATTCCATACAATAACGTGCAGGTGATGAATATCATGATCACAGCATTCACCAACAATGAAACCAAAATCAACTGATATTACCAAACAAATGACATGATATATAAGCATTGGATCGCGCAGCTTGCAGCTGCTAAAATGAATAAAATCAATGAAAAACAATGAGCAGTGAAGATTATCTGTCGTCTTGATTGCGCACCCCAGCCTGGTGACATTGACAAACTCGTTAGCGATACCTCTCCCACACTGCTACAATAAAACGCACTGTTATAAATAGCAATAAAAACTATAATTTCAAATATTTATCCTGGACAAAAACACTTCCACTTAAAAATGCTTTTATCAACGTGTGTCCAGAGACTCCTTTTGACTCCTCTAAACGTCAACCTGTTCTATGTTTACTCGCATTCGACATTCATCTGTATCGTACCAAAGGCGAGATTCGACTGATTATGCAAACAAGTTCCTAAAGCAAAAACTTTGTCAAAACAGGCATAGATATGCTTTCGCTTCCATTAAACGGTAGTATGTTAGCAAGCTGCTTTGGTTCCGATATAAACTTAAGGTTGAATCTGCAACAGCCCGGTTAAACGCCCCGCGAAAGACATCTCCTGGCGGTAGGCCAAGAACTTACATACAGGCTAGTGATTAGCAACATTATTCCATCTAAACATTATTATGCCTTTGGGGTTTGGAAGAGGACAGTTATAAGCTGCTGTTGGAGGTTCAAGCTACTGCGACTCACAGTAGAAACTTAGGCTGCGTTTAGATGATACCGAATCGCTTTTCATATCGAATTTGCCTCAGCTACGATATAGTTTGATTAGACTTTCAACAGACCCTCCTTAGTATCTTCTTAAGACCCCACACCACAACGAGGTAATAATTGAAATGTTGATCCTAACACTGTTTTAAATAGTAGTCCTAACACTGTTTTCATTCTGTTTACATGACAAAGCTTCGCTATTAACCGGAAAGCATACTTCTTTTGTTTCAACCCCTTTGCGTAGTGAAGTGTTTTGTTTAGTAATCTAAAATTTTGGCGATTTCATTAGTCTACTGAGGAGAAGAAGCTCTCGGTGAATGTGGAAGCATTCATATGTTGATAAGGATTTTGAATTGGTAGTTAAGCAATGTGGACGTATGAACAAATTCATACGTGGTACCGTGCTATCATGCAGTAATCTGATACGTATAACCACGTGAACAGTGTTTTCATTCTTTTCTGTTTATTTTTGAAAGCGGAACTGTTTATTTTCGAAGTGTGGCTGTTACAGTGATCCTTGTATTTTATAATGAAACAGAAAAGAGCTAAACGAATCAAAGTAAAGCCTAATTAAAACTATCGACAAGCTTAGCAATTCAAGCTTTAGGACAGCAGGAAATTCTTACTGCAAAGGAAATTTTAGCTTAAAAAGAAAACTGAGCTTAAAAAGTCAAGAAAAAATTCAGGAACTGCTTGAAATGAAACAAGGTTAACAGATGCTTAGCTTGAACGAATTGATACCTCAGCATTGCATTTGATATGTTGTTAATGCCGAAAAGGCCATTGCAATGTACTAACAGAGCAACCAGATTTATTAAGTAAGATCATTTTTCTGAAAAGAAGTATATGAAGCGCAAGCTGTTTCATTAGCTTTGGACTTTGATTTCTTGAAACCACACTACCACACAACAATTTGGATTAAGTAGATTTTCACAGAACAAATACAGCTGTTACACCATAAAAATGGTAGCGTGGGCATTCATCAACGCGCCTCTGCAAAGTTCAACTTAGTTCATGTTGCTAGCTACAATCCATCCGAAAGATAGTTAGACACTTGAATAATCACACAAGAATGTTTTGAAGGAGCAGCAAAAGGAACAAGAATTGTCAATTGCTTAGCTTAACTTAAATCAATTTTGCCTTTTTGAAGTTTGGTGAAGTATATCTCCATTGTGACCTCTCTGAAAAGTTGCAACAGAGGGTGTTCTTGAACATAAGCTCAAAATACAAACTGTTTTAGATACAAACCAGTAAAAAACAAGCAAAACCAGAATTTCTGGAAAGCATTCAACTTAGGTGAAATTCCGCCTCGAAGTGGTTCTTACCGCTAATGATCTTGGCATCAACACCAGTTAAGCTTCGAATAAAAAAAAGATGTAATACCTTGAGCTGACCCTGGCACCCCAGCACCTGCCATGGCAGGGTTGCTCATCATTTGCATTTCCGGGGTCATCATTGGCGGCATGGGCGTCATCCCATGAGTCTGAACCATATCCGGACGCTGAGGGGATTCGTGACGTCCTGTAGTAAAAATATATACTTGAGTAAGGTATACCTTGTAAATCCTCGAACAAGCCTCCCTTACCTCGAACAAGCCTCCCTTATCTCGAATAAGCCTCCCTTAGCTCGAGTAAGCCTCCCTTACCTCGAATAAGCCTCCCTTACCTCGAATGAGCAGCAAACCCTTGCAGCCAAGGGCGCTCATTTGAAGAACGGTCACGCTATTGCTTGAATAAAAATACTTTATTTCAATAATGCGGTTATTCTCACAAGCCTTTTGTTTAACAGAACAATTATGGGCCTAGATGATTGTTGTTGTTTCTATGAATTAATCAGAAAACGTTTGTCTTGACAACTGACATTCATAAAAGCAAACTGAACACGACAGGCTTTTAGGCCAACACACATTTGTTTGAGACTGAAAGTGACACAAATTTCAAAGTTGTATTTGTAAGCACATGGGAATATGAAATGAAGCAAAAGTACTTTCCCGTGGGAAGTTCACTGATGGTTTCAATTGGCCTTAATTTCCATTCAAAGGGTTGCAGAAAGCATATACTGAAGTTCGCTAGAAGACGCAGATGGTTTCTTTAGTGAAAAAGTATACAAAGTGGTAAGAGCAAACCTACTGACCTTGTTCGTATTTCGGCCATCGTTTTTTTAACTTGAGGTTCCCACCTAAGAAATAGGCCATTGCTCTAATAACTGTTTTTGATTTATTTAACAAGGTTATTACAAAAACAGTTTAGCCCGCTTTACTTTCATCGAAAGATGCCATTAAAAGCAGATCGCTATCAGTTCCATGACTGTCGATAGCTTAAATCGAGATTGTCTTTTCAATTTAATTTCTATATAGTTGATAATGCTAGGGAAAGGCCCAGGGGCCTATAGCAAAGTCTAAGAAATAGGCCATTGCTCTAATAACTGTTTTTGATTCATTTAACAAGGTTATTACAAAAACAGTTTAGCCCGCTTTACTTTCATCGAAAGATGCCATTAAAAGCAGATCGCTATCAGTTCCATGACTGTCGATAGCTTAAATCGAGATTGTCTTTTCGATTTAATTTCTATATAGTTGATAATGCTAGGGAAAGGCCCAGGGGCCTATAGCAAAGTCAAAAGAGCGGGGGAAACGAGGCAATCATAAAAGACAATTCCAAGAAAATTCCAAGACAAACCAAGTATAACCAATTGACTTTTCACCGAGCATAAAACTGGATATAACGGTGTGATTGGCAAAAACCGAGAGTTGCTAAGCATAGAGCGCTGGGGGAGAAACTTAGTCCTTGTTTTGGCAGAATGACGGGCGGCACTGACATCTTTTGGGTGTACCAGGAACGCATAGCGTTGGTAAGCAGTTGAAAATATTAACCATACGCTGCCAAAAACACAAAGCCGTTAGAACACAACAACAACAAAATTGCCACGAATTTACGAAACCCGGAGATATCGAGCAGTAAAAAAGTTAAGCAAGAAGATTGATGTCAATTAAAATAATGCAAGAACAGAGCAATACCTTTATTACCTGTTGCGGCAGCAGCTGCCGCTATTGCTGCCTCCCTTTCAGCATTGCGTTGTTCATTCCAGTCTTGAAATCGAGGTGCAATATTTGATTGCCTGTATATAACATGGAAGGAGAGAAAAGTCTTCAAAACACAGTAAACATTTTAGTGTTTCCATGATTGTGCTTTGCAAGAACAGGCCCTTCTATATAATGAGATGACATATTAATGAATGTAAAACTAAATCAAATTAAAAGCTGTTGTTGAGTTGTTGTGTGTCATAAATCGCATCACATATTCAAAAACCAATGAAAAACTTCTTTGCGTAAAAATGTCATCTAAGGAACGAAAAATGCCTAAGAAGATGTCCTTCAGCAACACATTAACATTGGCTAAAGAACCCACAGTCCACCAAAACACTTAGTGATAACAAATTTAAAATCAATGGACAAGGAAGGTCGTCTTTCCGGGAGAAATCCCCTTGCATTACGACAAAAAATTTCCACATGAATAAACCGAGAGCGCTTGGTTTCTCTCTTGGAGGTATAATTGCTTGGTTGCTGATTGGTTGCTGATTGGTCACGGAACCAAACAAATACATCATTAGAGTCCTGTCGCCATGAGTTGGTGCATTATTAGCAAATACTTGTTATCTTATTTAAACAAAAGTTTATAAAAGATCTGCTCACTATCAAAAGACACTTGGTGTGTCTGCTAAACCATGTTTTGAATTATTCTTAAATTCATTTAATTTGCTCTCTGTACAACCAACATTAACAAGTAGAGCATTGTCGTTCTATTTTGCGGAAGAAAAGCAGGCTCATCGCCATACTGGTGCACGCGCCAAAATCAAGTGCGTCAGCGCCGCTACAAAGACTAATGGTGTAAGAATTTGTTTATTTGCAACCATTTAATTAACAGCATAGAACAGCTAACTATGTTGTAAAATAATTACATATAAATCTGTTCATCTAATACTGTAAGTCCTGTAAAAGGGGATCTTTAGAGGGGATACAAGCCATTGGGCTAGGGAAGGGGGGCTGCAGCCCCTCGACATTTTAATTTTGTTTAAATCAACCCCAATCGGACGATAATCTTCCCTTAGAACGACAAGAATGTTGGCAAACTATGGAACTTTAGTCGGGGAGGATTTTTTCTTCCCGTACGCTTATGCCCTCACAGGCGACCCTGGGTAGATTTCCGGAGGTGCACCACTATGGCGACGTGTGGAAAATAAATGGCGGTCTGAAAAACATCCCTTGTTTCAAAGGATATTGAATAAGTTTTCTCTCAAAATCGTAATGTTCAACGCTTAACGGAGCTACAGAAGTATTGTAGCTGTATTTATATCAAAAACAGAAGACAACAAATAAAACAATATTTTAGCCTGCCGGAAAATAGAGTCTTAAAATGAACGGAACTCACTTTTCAAATTCTGCAACCAAACTTCAAAATATTTGCAAAAATTATCGCATGTAAACCAAACAACGGTAGGCAGTAAAAAATAACGAAATGGTGTCCGCAAATCGTTTTCGCGTGTACTTTTGGCAAACCTCAACTTTTATCGCCTCCTTTTCAAACTTTAATATAAGAAGTTCGAAAATCAAGATTCGAATAGTACACCAACTCGTGGCGACAGGACTTTATTCCTTTTCCATTACTAACAATCTGACATTACTAACATTACCAACCTGGGAACAGACTTTTGCTCGCCGTTTGGGCATCATCTAGCTTTTTATCTGAGGGATGTCTGAAGAAAGATGGTCCAGGGTAATGTGCTATGTTTCTGGTTCATAACATTTCAAAATTTAAATGTTTTGGTGATAATCTGATGCTGATTTTCATTTGAGGCAAACGAATTGGTTAGGTTTCAAGGGCTGGTATAGCCAAATTGTGTCACAACAACATAAGCGTTGCTCTGACATTGCCGATTGCAACATGGGACACAATTTTCAACGATGTTACGCTTTATAACAAAAATACGAACCTGTTTGCCTCAAGAGCAACATCCGTTGCGGAAGAAGATACGGGTGCGCTAGTGCCACTTGGTGCAAGATCTGCACTGTCGATGGAAGACTGTGACGACACAGACTGGAAGAAACGTAAGAAGAAATGTTAAAAACATGTGGATCGTGAAAGGAAAGCCATCTACACGAAAAACTTTGAGAAATCAAAATACGGTAAAATTACTACTGGCAACAGAAGTAAAAATCTCAGCTTTTAGAGTTTGTGAGTTTGATTCAAGGCATGCCCTATTTTAGCCACACAATAGACGGAAGGACTCCGTTTTCAAAGGAATTGTGTAGAGAGGAGGAGTTCGTTTTCTCCCTTGGATTCCAGTGGTAATTTTTCTTTAGGCAAGCGGCACTGATTGGGCAACCTAAACAGTCATGTGCTGGCATTTCTGATTAGCCTATTTCGATCCACAACTGGGTATATATTTTTCCTAGCTTAGAGACTTCGATCAATATTCTGATGAAAATTTCTCTACATCGAGAATTTCTCTATATGCTAGCGTAAGAGATATTCTCAGTCGAAATAGTTATAATGCAATGAAGCAAAATTAACTTTATGAAGGCTGAATATGAAGGGATCTAAAGGCGAAAGCAGCTGACAATAATGACTGAAGCTACAAGCAGTACCCAAATTTAATTTCTATTGTTGGTCTCGTGAAACCACTGGGCAGGCGGAAAAGTATTTTGCACTTTAAAAACTGAAATGTTCGTAAAAATGCTCTAACATGACATTTTAGTGGCTGTCCGCCAACATTTCCCGATTTTTTCTGCCTTTCCTTGACTAAAGATAAAAATGGCATCAAATCCAACATTAACTAATGGCACCAGGATGAACTTATCAATCTCACATCTTGAAAAATTCTAGCTCTGGCTTTTTCGTAGTCATGTTCCCGTTCTTCGATCGATCGTGATTTTTTGTCTTCTAAAGACTTTGAAGTTGACTGTGGACTTCGCGGCTGCAATCAAAATTTGGGTTAGCAAGTTCTAAATGACTGAATGAATGGAACGAAGCAATTTTGAATTTTTCTTGTAAAAAATTATTCATAGAATCCAACGCTAGTAAATATTTACGCTGAGATAACACGGTGATCCCCAGCTATCAAGAAAAAGGTTATTGAAATGTCCACTGCCTGATAAATGTATTATCAACGTGACACAGGCATGATTGAGAAAGCATGTAGTAAAGAATAAGAGAATTAATTGGGATCAAAATGATAAGACAAGACTACGCCTCCGCATACCCGTGGCGGAGTTGCACAATCCTCTACTGAATTTGCCCGTTTTAATATCGCTCTAGGGTATTGACTGAGCTCCTCGTCAGAGTATTCTCTACTGCAGTACATCTGAAAGCTGCATTCTGGTCTAAAATGAAGCAAGGCAATTGTAGCGAAGACACCCCAATAATATAAAAGAGAAATAGCAGAAAGATGATTAAGTGAAATACTTAAATGTGCAGGATAGATCTACGCTCCCTTAAACCTCTAAGTTTGAAAACTGCTTTTCTAGATTGTCCTTTTGCGTGATACAGATGCAAGTTAGCATTTGTTGGAACGCAGCTGATTTCACAACGCAATCAATTCAATGAAATTAGGAGCAATAAATTCTTGAAAACGCTGCCAATTGTCATCCTTATGCTAGACTGAAATAATTTCAAACGCACGTGCCTTGAAAACAAATAGAATAAACCTATTTAGCACTTATGCAGCTTTATAAAACTATATTTAATTGTCGCAAGTTGATCAACCGCAAAAAAGGAAGAAACTAATAGGAGAAATAAAGAACCTATAGATTATGACAAATTCTTGTTCAGTTAGAGAAATAAGATTTGCCGTACAAATAACAATATATACTATAAAATGAAACCCTAACTAAAGCTTACATTCTAGTTGAAGCATTTTTGTTCACCATTACGCATTTCCCAGTAGAATCCACATTGTGATCCAAGCCAAAATACGCAGCTACTCGATGAACTAGCATACGATGGTATGACGTCATCTGCTGATATTTGTGCACGATTCGTCTGCAAGATAGGCATATTTTGTTATTGAAATTCGTACTAAATCGAGCCAATCAGTGTTTTTGCCTAAAGCGTGCTTTTAGGTAATTGAAACAGTTTTGACTATAGAAATATAAAAGGCCAAATTTCATCTTAACTTTGCACAATTCATCCAGACATCATACTGTTGGGAAGAAACTCACGGTTATGCCTTCGCTGCACATCAAATGGTCAAATACAGCGAGTTGAAGACAACAACAATAGTAAGGATCATCAATAGCCAGGCAAAGTAAGGGAGGGGGTCTCTAGTTCTACAATCTATGGCCCTTGTTGATAGGAATGCAACTAAATAGAATGTAACTCGATGCACAAAACCTGTCTCCAGGATGGTGAGAAAATTGTGAATATCTTAAGTGTATTATGAACGATGCTTTTCAAACGCTCCAATGAAATGTTGGAACCCACCTAAATAGGTACATACGGACTACGAAGAAGTGCTATATCAGAAAAAGGTACATACGGACTACGAAGGAGTGCTATATCAGAAAAAGGGCTTTTGCAGATAAATATAGAATCATTCTTGTACTTTGCATTCCAATTTGACAGCCTCACTTTGAGGCCCAATAATTTGATGTAAACTTTGTATTCAGATCATATGCGTGTTTTCGATTATCGGGCAACACAGCACTCTCCAGTCACTCTGTTGGATGGCTTTTAACTACCAGTGAGTGACATCACTTCATTGAAGATGCCAGTATAGTTGCATGTATGTATGTATGTATGTATGTATGTATGTATGTATGTATGTATGTATGTATGTATGTATGTATGTATGTATGTATGTATGTATGTATGTATGTATGTATAATTTTGCCATCAAATAAGTTACAATTTAAAATTAAGAAAAAGAAAAAGATCTAAGTACAGATATAAAAAATTTACAGATAGAAGTTAAAAGCATAGACTAAAACACCCCAGGTTAAAAATGGCAGGGATAGCATTAAAAAGGTCAATACGATCTTGTTTCCATCAGTGCACTTGATCTAAAAGGCATCAGTGCACAAATGTATCATTAATGCAAAAGCCTCAAACTGATATGATAAGTAAGCTATTTTCTAGCAGAATAAATAAGAGAAATACAATGCATAATTTCTCAAAATAGTTGTCTGAAATTTCACTAATTTCACAAAGTTGCGGCTAAAGATCTACTTCTTAGTATTAGTTGTTTTCAGATACAACAACCTCATGGCATTGTTTCATTTCAGATTATCTCTGGGGTATTGTTCCATCCAATCCAACGAGCCTATGTGTTACAGATTGTAGTGTTTTGTGTTTAAGTTATTCAAGCTTTGTACAGCCTTAGTGGACCCGAGCATTTGCACAGGGATCATGGCGCCAAACTCTGGAGGGTACGACTGCTACTACTACACAATGCAGCAACAAGGGGAAAGGTTTGATCCAAAGCAACTTCCAAAAAATTAAGACAGAGGGCCAAAAAAAAGGAATGCATGCACATGATAGTAATAAGTAACTAACTCACGATACTAAAAACAGAAATTCAAAAAACAAAAACAGAAAACACAGACGCCCGTGAAAAATCTAGATGCAAAAAATATTTTCAAAAAAATTAACGTAAAGAAAAGGGACGAATCTTTTCACGTAAAAATAGGAAATAAAAAGCTACTCACGTATCGTCCTTGATGAAATTTATGAAATCCTTTTCCAATTTAAGCAGCATTAAACGATCCCTTGGAAGTAGGTATTTGGTTACATAAAATGCATCCAATTAGTTTAAGAAAAGAATACAATTAATCACTTGACAAAAGTTTGCGAGGAAGATAAAAAGATGATGATTAACAGGCCTTAAAAAAGAGTTTTTCTTCCTGGCAGCAAAATAAAAGATTCAAGACTTCCTGCGAAGCTTCGAGAAATTTTCCAGCCACTGAAATTGATATTTCAAGTTGATTGATTTGTTTAAAAATTTGTCCTAAAAACAAACTGTCACACTAAAAAGAGCTAATTGTTGGTCCTGCAGTCTTTATCACAGCTATTCGAACAGGAATCATTTTGTTTATACTGTATTAGATGATCAAGGAGAACGTGATCAAGCACGATACACAAAGTTTGTTTGCAAGGTTATAGAAAGTAGATCTGAAAATCTATAATAACTTTGATTAAATTTCATATCAGTATTAGCAAACTAGATACTTTATAAGTATTGATATATCTATACATCTTGCTCTGGGTGGGTTTATCATCAAAGCTAGTAGTTCATACAACATGTAAGAATACTATTTTATTTTTTCAATGGTTGAAATAAATGTTTTGAATCAGGGGTGGTGCTAGAGGCAAAGATTTAAGACCAAAACGCTTACATTCTATAAAGCAAGTGAGGAAAAATTTATGCGAATGCCAGTAGAAAAATACGAATAATAATGGACACATCCACACAGGTTTTGGGGCATGTTCACCTTTAAAACAATTGACGTAACAAGATTGGCTGTCTTTAAGTGTTTTTACATATATAGAATGGCTAATGTAAAAAAAGGAATGAACTTTGTTTTAGCTTGCTGGAATTAGATTAGTAGCTGAAAATCATGCACGGAAATTTGGCATAACAGACGCTTATAATACCAGATGATTGAAAGCTAATCTTCGCTTTTTGTTAGTAGTGCAAAACAAAAATTATACAGTATGTATGTATATCACAAAAGAACCGCATTCCGTAGAAATATTGTTACAAGAATTTGATGTTCATATTGAAATCAAGCAATGGAGATTTCACGCTAAAAATTTCCTGGCAAACATCAACAATTTCCTGCAATGAATTTGTGCCAAAAATTTCCTGGCAGCGGCGCTGCCGGACATTTTCCAGCCCTGATGATTAACATACTCAGTCAAAAAAGAATTTCAAATACCTAGGGTTCTCTCTCAGCGTTTTGACGATGAATTCATGGAGGTCTATACCACTGGAGTCTTTGTAATCAAAAGATGAATCTACAAACATAAGAAGCTTTAGGTAGTAGAAACGATACACGTATGCGATTTTATGAGGGAGACACGACAAAACAAGAGCGCCAGTATTAGTAATGAAAAGGAAAGGGTGACGGTCGATTAAAAGCAGCGGGCGCCAATTAATATACAGCCATTTCGACCTCCTACCTGGCATGCCAAAGATTGTGTAGCCCATAACGCAGTCGGCCATCTCTGGCGCGAACTGATCAGTTGAGAATTTTGAACAATCAGCAATTTCAGTTATAATGTATTTTAAGTAACTCCCAAAGCTCTTTGGTAGACGAGAATATGAAAAACAAGAACACAAACGACTGCAATCATTAAAAACAAGTGTTTTAATTTGACGTCATATGAATTGCTTTTACACATCCATTCAATCACGGAGCTTTTAGTTCACATTTACTGGATCTTTCGCATCTTTGGAGGATACTAAAAGAAAATACTAACTTTAACGCACCAAAGGCCATGCATTCTTAGAATAGTCTGATTAAATGCTTTTCGGTGGTTTAATTCTTTCAATACCTTACCTGTAGACAGTGGCGGCCTTGCTGATGATAAAGCATCGTCTTCCTCTGCACTCGGTTTTGAGGGCATGCCAGTCAGTGATTCATCAGAGAAAGATGGAATCGATGTTACTCGGCTAAGGTCTTCGGCGCTGCTTGGCTGTAAAAATGAAACACAATAGATTTTAAAAGACCAGTACAATATATCTGATATGTGATAGTACCAATCAAACTGAGTGCCACAATAGTCATTGCACATCTGTATTAGTTTGGAATCATTACAGCACTAACAGCAACAAAATAATAGCTCGGAAAGGCTTCAGTACAGAATGTTGAAAAACATTTTCTCGTGTCTTTGAAATAATTAATAACCTATTCCAAAACAAATGGTTGTCTTTCATTTAACATTAATGGTGGAAAGAACCCTAGAATTCAACTTCTTGATAGAACTACTTCTTGACACACCTGTGTACCGAGAAGTACATTCCGAATAGTTAACAGGGCCTAATTAGCACCCAATGGTAGTGAGACATAACTACAGACAATGCAATGTTGCACAACATTTTCTTTTGAAGATTCGGAAATGGACCTGACTGGCAGTAAAGGAACCCAAACGAGACACACAATGAATTGAATTGCGAGTGACAAAATAAACGCATCCAAACGAGACATAAACAATCTGACAGAATTCTTTTCTTTCCAATAATAACCAACAATAATAATTAACAACCAACAAGATACATCACCTGTGAACTGCTGTCTGTCGGTGTAGGCGATGAAAGGTTTAGCGCAGGACTTCGATTTAAAAGAGTTATCTTCGGAGGGTGGTGCTGGAAGAAATTATGTTATAGCTTTTTTAAAAAAATTCTTCAATGTAGTCAATAAAGCTTGCAATCAAAAAGGTTTCCACTGAATAAATTTTACAACTATTTGCGAGTTTTAGGTTTGATACTTAAAAGCCGATATGCCAAAGCTTCTTGCACTTTGAAAAACCAAAAATCTTAACTCGTAGCCAGGAAGCTAGTCGATGTTGGAAATTGGGCCTTATACGAAAAATTTGAAATAACAGCTTTTTTAACACGAAGCGAGTAGAATACACTACAAAACCATTGGACGATAAGTTGGGTACCAATCTGAGGCCTGGATACTTGAAATATTAGCGAGCAATACCTGGGGAGAACGATTTTGCTTGAATGACATTCCACACCGCATTACGTTTTAAATTCAGTCAAAAAGCCGTTTTACACCATTAATTAATAATATGATTGTTTCATGTCAGGCATCTGGTTTCACTAGTATTGCTCCCGTTGAGAAAAAAGTGAATGTTGGCTTCAGAAAAACTAGCTATTTATGATTTGAGCCATCTGCTACTGCTGATAAAGATCGCAGACAAAAATTGTTAAGGCAATTTCGCAGATAACTCTTTTCAATATGCATATCAAGTATTTATTTTTTGCTGGAGGTATCGTATTTCAAGCAATGGTATTTGCCCATGCAAACTCATTGCCTTCGGGCTCCTCCATTCCTAGGTTTGTCATCAACTGATTCAAAGATTCAATACACAGTGCCCGTTGAAAAGTAAAAATTTCCAAAGTCATTGAAAAAGAAGCAGCATCGTCAGTGAATAGCTTTGATCCAAGTATGGAGCCTTGTCCAGAATTTTGTTTTGGCCTCATGCTGAGAAATAGGTTCCCTCGTTGCGGTAATGTACTTGATTGTGAGTAGCCGAATCGGTTTTAAAGGGGCTTTGGTAGGTGGCCTAGTATAAGAGGGCTGTTTAGAAGGTGGTACCAGCGACCTTATTCATCGGCGCTTGAACAGCTCCCTTGCAAACGCAACGACTAAGTGATTAAATTTATGACCGGTCTATTACTCGGTCGGGACCGTGTCAACTGAGTTTATTTTCAGGATTTCCAGGACCTGTCCTCCAAGCAAAACCAAAAAGCTACTAAAACCTAAACCCAAAGCGACAAGACTTGGCGCTTTGATAGAGACCAACAACTTCAAATAGCCTAAAACCTTAAATATCATGACGTTATCTATAAAAATTATTACTGAAAAGGAAACGGTAATACGAGCGTCTGCAAATTGCAGATTGAGGACAAGTTGTTTACATATGGTTTTTTTCTATTGCAATAAAATAAAAGATAAGAAACGTGGTATTAGGAAAGCATTATGGGAGACCTGAAGCAACAAATCCTCGATCCGTCGGTCGAGGACAATTTACTCTGCAATTCTTAAACATACAAATGACTGTTGCTTTTGTTCATTAGCCATCGAACACACCTGCCACGACTGGAAACGAAACGATCATCGCCAACTTAGCTATTATGATGGTCGAATATGTCTCAGTATTTACATTGGGAAATGCAAGTATTTCCATTGAGTTCTCTAATATTTTGCTTTGTGAGTCAACGAAAGAAACAGCTGAATTCAATGCCTTTTTAAACTCCCTGTTATAATACAGACAATGGATACTACTAAATATGACAGCTGCTGATGTCATTAGACCAATCATAAGACACTTGACTTTTCATTTGACCAATCATTAGATACTTGATTTCCCATTTGACCAATCGCCAACTATTCAACCACCGAAGCCGAGGTCTAATCAAAGTGACGCTATGTTTCCATGGTGCATTCCTATGTAACTGTAGCTTTCGCTGGCGATGAAAGAAATACGCGCTCAAAACGCGACGGATTTTATGACGCATAAGTCACCGTCAACTTTATCTTATCTCTAAAACAGAAAAACAGCGCACCTCAATTACATGGTTTCATTAGCAGATATTAGTAACGACGATTCGGTTAAGTGTTTTCCTTGTATGAAGGAGAAGCAGAGCATCAAAGCTCTAGTTTTTAAAAAGCTTTGATGCTTGTACAAATTTTAACAGTTTCTTTAGGAAACGAAAGCGACTTTTTTATAAAAAACGTACTTTCCAAAGAGTGTAAATGAAATCTTTACACTCTTGGCGATAGGTTATTGAGCGACTTTTTACACAGTTAGAAAGAGCAGGTAATTATGTAAAGTTTTAATTTACTATCTAAAGAAAGGAATCCTCTCTCAATCCTAGTCAGCACTGTCACAAGTGCTTACCTGCTGTGCTCCTAAAAGATCATAAAAACGTGGCACTACCAACAAACTAGGTGCTTGGGTCCTAGTCTGAATTCAGTCACTCTAAAAGCAGACATCTCCATATCTCGGAAATAGATACAGTTATATAGCTTGAAAGAAAAATGAGAGACATTTGTTGTTGTGATGATATTCTATCAATACTGAAGGCACATAACTCGAGTGCAAAAGCAATTACAAAAAGTTGTTTACAGCAGCAAAATGCAATCACACCTGAGATGTTGTTAGTGGCTTTTGGCCCAGTCCATTGACATCTGCATTTGGGTTTGCTGGCAAAGACAGCTGCCTCGGAGGGTATGTTATCATTTGGGTTTGTGGTGTAGCATTTGGAAAGGTTGCTTGCCTTATGCATCCACGAGATACAGCTGGTCGATGAAACTCCATTATTCCAGTCGGATTTGATTCTGATGCCACAATATACTGATCAATGGATTCTGATTCTGTTGATGAAGTTCGTGCCGTTTCCTGTAAAAAAGGTTTTACCATAAAAACACATAGCATGTCAGACCAGTATGATAGTAAATTCTAGAAAAGCAGCCATCAAGTCATGTTAGGTAATACATGAAATGGCTTTTCATGACCTTTAAAACAAAAAATGAAATGCAAACATACAAAAAATAGCATGGCTCTGCTCTGAGATGCACTCTTAATGCCATTATCAGACCTGCCTAATCCATCTAAATTTATGTCCATATGTACAGATCAAGTTTGAGAAGAATTCAAAACATATCAAAAGAGATTTAGCCATTGAAAACTGAAGCTCTAATTTTCTGCAAGTTTATGACATTTACAAAAGAAAAACATTTTGAATTTTTCACCATGACAGTTGCTGTGAATTAAAGATCAAAGACAATTTTTACTTCACAAGAAAATGTGAGCATTGGGGTCATAGCCAAAATCCCCAATCCCCAGTGACTTGAGATTTATCATGGTGTGTCTGTAATTGGAGCAGAATTTTTAATGATTTGTCCAATGAACAGACTAAGATGTTGATTAGAGCCAAAGTTTTTAAGATTTTAGGTATTCTTCATTATCTGGAGATGCTTAATTAGAAGAAAAGTGCATCAAGGACATTCTTATTCTAGCTCCTTGACTTTAGCTTGTTTCCCTTTCAAAACACCTGCACTGAAAAAGCAATTAAAAAGGACAAAAAATTTCTCAAAGTTATAGAACACTGATAGATGACAACAAGCTATTTATTTGCTTTGGCAAATTTTCCAACCCCCTGCTTATGACAAACCCCCCTCCCCCTTTATTAAAGGTTTTAGAGTGAAGGCACAAACAATGAGAAAAGCAAACTGTCATGGAAACCAAAGCTTCAATTTTGGATGGCTAAGATTAAATGCAAATATGTGGTGAAAACTAATCATAATCACAAAATATGACACATGTATTGATTAGAACAAGCTTAGTTTACATTTCTTCACCTGTGTGCTGTTTTGGGAATCTTTCTGTGTGTTTTTCATGTCATGCATGTATACAGTCTTGATTCATGGACCTGCAGCAAACATATTTATATCTACAATATGTATAGAAAATTTAGAGAAGGCTTTAGAGTAAATCTTCGCAGCAACAACTCATAATCAAAAATTGAATATGAATGCACCTAAATATTGGGCAAAAGACCAGGTAGAAAATCAATGCATGATATAACAAAGTATTCAAAGGCCAAAATCAGCAGGATAACATAAAGACAAAGACCTTTCAATGGGAAAGAAAAGGACTTACAATAGACAAATTTATGACAATCATTAGTGTATTTTTGGACAAATAAAACATTTGACAGATAACATTTCAAGGACAGCTGATTTTTATATGAAAATCATTCAGTTCAACAAATCCATCAATCAGTTTAATCACTTTCAAATAACTAATAAGAATGTACGTACAAAATACACAAAACAACAGGAAATCATCAATGGAAGTCAATCTGGTCAGTTATAAAACTTAGCATCACAAGATTGTTTCTCGTTATATGGGATTGGTTTTTTGTCATTTTGTTTTGTTCCTACTGGGCATTTTCAGAATTTTTTCTTCTGTTCTTTTCTAGACACATTTCCATTCAAGTTAACCTGGCAACTCTAAGCCTGGTGGTTTCATTATTGTTTATGGATATATATATAAAACTAAATCTTCTTACATATTGTTTCCATTGGAATCTGTCTTTCACATAATGACACAGTAAAAATTACATAATCCTGCCAAAAATCTATGGAGAATTAAGGGATGACCACTGTTTCAAAAACCCTTTGAACAATGTACAGAGAGAACCCTCAAGGGTGGGGCAGGGGTTTTCTCTGAAGCACCATTAGATTAAAGTGCAATGTGCAGTGGAGCGCCCAAGGCACTGTTAGTCTCCTTTTTTAACACTGTATTTTAAAATATACTTCCAATAGTTGTTGAATATTATTCTTCACATACAGTTCGGTAAAATGCAAAATTTTGTGTCTGTCTTTCCATAGGCTTCTCAGGGTGTGCCACATTTTCAAATAAGATACCTGCTTTTAAACTTTAACTTCAAAAAAACTTTGGTTCTAAACTGACTCCTATGGTTTCTTTCTTGTGTGATTTTTCTGACAATGAATCTTTAAGGTATCCTCATACAAAACAACAATGAAGATTTAAAAAAAAATATTGCAATCACCTTTGTATTTAGCAAGAACTCTTCTATCCTTCACTGTCCATTATAACATCCTAGTAGAATATGGATTTAAGATAATTTAATGACCATTATTGTGTATTACACCCAAGACAATTGCTGCCTTGAGAAGATGTGCATCCAAGAAAAAAGGAAACAAGATATATAAACCAAATTAAATGCAAATGACTAGCAAACTGTAATTTTTTCCCTCAATTTGAATTTTCCAAATCAGATACAATTTCAGAATCCCTTTCATGGTTAGTCTTAAACATACAACATCAATAAATACAAAAGCTAAAAAATGATGTCAAATTGATGCTGAACCTGGTTGGACAAACTTTAAAACAACTGCAAATTTGCTGGTTAATGGCATTTGTGCCAGTAAGCAAAGTTTTTAGGTTCTATCACAGTTGAAGTGACTACAGTCAATATCTGTCCTATACATTCTCAATAACATACATTCTCAATAACATCAGACAAAATAAAGGCTGATTTTCATTAGATACTACCTTATAACCATGCACTTAACAAATATAAAAAAATTCTTTTGAAATGTCTTTTATTACCAATATATATAATTCATTACAGTTTTTTGATATCATGGCAAAAACTTTTTGAGCAACTGTTGGCTATGCATTTATGCAAATATCAACTTTCTTAAAAAAATATTGACAACTAGATGTTTATTTCCAAAAATCTATATATTGCTTGAAATATGAAAACCAAAGTTTTTTGGAAGAGTAAACATGATATCTTGTTACCAAATCAACTCTTCCTATACAACACCGAGGAAAATTGACAAAATAATATATAATCTTATGATGCCAAAACAATCATAATTTTAGTACGAAAGTGCTTATGCAGGGTATTTTATATGTTGTATATATAAATCATTTTATAATTCCCTTAATTTACATTTGATTACTTACTGTCCGATCAGTACCGAAGTCTGCACAAGGCTCATTTGAGCAATATGCTGCAATTATGCCTGAGATTTTATAACTTTGAATATTTTCTGCATGTTTTACTTTAATAGCTGCAGCTGAAAATACCTTATAGAAAGCATTAATTAAAGATGTCTTTATCATACTAGATAAATGAAAAATAACTGTTCTTATGTATAGAATTATTTTCAAAAAAATGTTTTCCATAAAACTTTAGCTTTTCAACAAACGTTGGAGTAATTGTAGCTTGAAGTTCCTGGGGTAGCACATGTGGGTGTGTACCGTCCAGGCTGGGACCTTCTGAAAACCCATCTTAAACTTCAATCAGCCTAAGATAAAAGGGAAATCCTCCAATAATCAAGTTTATTTGGAATCCAACTTTCCTTGAAGACACTTGTTAGAAACCTCCGTGGCTACAGAACGCTGCAAGAAGTGAGATCAATTTGATATTTGCAGCTGTCAATTCGGTCCGACAGGCTCAATCTGCAGGTAGAGAAACGCCTATCAACTGTTATGGTTTCTTCCCTACAAAATATCGGAAAACTGAACCACCTAAGCCAATTTCAGTACCAATTGGGTTTTATCTTTCTCATAACAATAAGTATGTTTCCACATACAATCCAGAAAATCAGATTCTTGATTGTCCGCCCTGCCCAATTTGAGGACCTGCCCGATTATTGTTCGCGAGCAAACATTTCTGTAGCGAAAGGCCTTTTAGAAACAGTTACGAAAAGAAACAGAAAGATGCATAACTACAACTATACATACCAATTTTCGCCTTCTAATTGAGAAATTTAATTAGTGGCTAGCATCTCAGAGTTCAGGAGTGATCATTTGAGACCATCTTCAAGTAGGATGTTTCCAGTGATCTCTGCAGCTGAGATCCACACAAGTTCCTTCAGATCACGACCTCTGCCTCTTTCGAGTTAGATAGTCGTCTTGCAATATATTCGAATCTCAGTGAAGAAGAAACGTCAACTTCCAATATTGCTACAGAATGAAAATCGAAGCAGGGTCGGTGTGGTGGCTTTATTTATCAACAGTTGAGGAACAAAACATGGCTTGTCAGCCACCCTCTCCTGTAATTCACTTGAAATAACTAGGCTCGCAATGCTGTCTGGGAGGAGACTACTTGATCAAGGCCTGACTTCGTTCTCGTTCACTGATTACGTCATTAGCAGTAGATCGGGTTGTCAGTATTTGCAGGCGACCAGTAACCATTAACAAATCTATATACTGATACAAATGGATGTGTCGATAGAAGCGAGACCTTTGAAGTTCCATTGAAAATTTTTTCTTTCCCAAAAATTCTTGTCTGATTTTAATCTTTGAGAACCAGTGCTGTGTGTTGGTTGTTGGTCTTAATTGTTATAGTAATTGTAATTTGTAAATTTTATTTTAATTCGATATAAAAACAATAGCTAACAATATATACATAAATACATTATGTTAATTAATCAAAATCGAACATAGCTACCAATTAGTACATTAAAGTAATTATAGATACTAAGTTAAAGATTAACTTGCATTTACTGGCAGAAGCTGACAGGCACTACATTTGCAAATTGGTCCGTCCCATTGTTTTATTAGATTCCTAAAACTTTTCAAATTTTTTGCGAATTTCAAAACGTTGGGTAGGCCCATTCCAAATCTATGGCCCGATTGACATAAACTTTTGGATCCAAATGTTGTTTGATTAGGTCTAACATGGGCTAAGTAATGTTAACTGAAAAAATAATTGTTTTCTCTTTCTCTAATTTTCACTTAACTCAATCAGCTCAATGAAAAATACAATGATCCTCAAATTGAGTTTCATGGAATTTTCAGTTGTTTTCAAAGCATTTATTGAATCCTTCTTTACTTTACAAGAACCGCGGAGCAGAGAGGCTGGGGAGAGTTATATCTCCCCCCCCCCTTCCATATTTCGCCAAAGATGTAAAGAATTAAGAAGTGAAGCCTCTCTTGATTCGATTTTAGCCCCCTCCTCCTCAGTGTATGTCCACCCAGACCAAACTACAGTATTTTTATTAACTATTGGTTTAGTAAATGTTGGATAAACCCAACCTTTAAGCATAGTCCTTTAAGCGGTACCCTGGATACCAGACCTATGTATAAAATAATATCCCTATTTTATTTTATATATAGTGAATCTGGTACTCAGGGTATTTAAGCGCTGACTCAGGTTTCTAAATAAAAATATCGTTGTAAAAGGAGTTTGTATAACCAATTTTGATGTCACCAAAAGTCATTTTGATAGATAATTTTGACTGCTAAAAACAACTTTTCTATTTGATCTTCAAAGAATTGAGAAAATACAGTGGCTAGTTCTTGTGGCTTTACCTCTTTTAAAATTAACATCATCAACTGTAATCTTGCCTACCTTACCTAACTCATTGTTGGGACTCTCTTAGCTATTGTGGTCTCTCTCAATTACTATGAAATATGAACTACTGTAATAATTTTCAGTTTCCGGAAACAGAAGGTATTTTATTCGGAAACCAGCAATTTTGGCTTTTCCCCCAGTTCTCGGCAGTTTTCGGCACGTCCCGACAGTATTGTGACAACGTACTTTTTGTGATGTAATACCATTATTTTCAAACTGCCTTTACGTATCCAGAAGTTAGTCATGGGTGTTCCCTTCAGATAAAATTGCCGTACCCTGTTAGGAAAAGAGCGTTTCCTGGTGCTGGTGGTATAAAGGGTGCGGCCAAAAAAGTTTTGTTTTGTTTTAATTAATTTTTTAAAAACAACATAGACTAAGCAATATTTTCAGTTCATGTTAATCAACTACATTGCTACTGTCCGTAATTGCAAAACGTAGAAAGACCCCATGCCCAGGAGGTCACTTGAACTTTTCCCATACGATGGGGATCCATTTGCAATTATCAATACTCAACTAAAAGTATCAAAAACAATTTTATCAGACCAAGAAGCATCAACCAAAAATTTAATGAGACCTGAAAACTGAGCACATATACATACACTAGCAATTTCAGAGCTGTCGCTAGCTCAAGGTGGGTGCCTCGGTCACATTTGCCTACAAAGTGGGTAAGTAATCCATTATTTGCCAAAAAGTGTTGAAACTCGCCGATGACGCACCCCTGCATTGAAGAAAAACTCCTCGTTTCTGTAATGGAATGTTTTTAAAGAGCAACTCATCGATTTCATGACATCAGATCTTAGCGAGAGATACACAGAAGTACGTAGATCCAACCTATCGGATTGCAAGAAAATTTTTGACCCAAAATAATGGGATGGACACTCCCTCTCCCAAATATGAAAAGATCTTGTGAGCGCTCTAGGTCCCCATGCTGCATGGTTTGTTAAACATCAATCATTGAAACAGAATAGGACTTTATCTTCTACTAATAGGACTAGGAATAAAGTTACAAAATCTATTAAAATTTGTTATTTGCAAAAAAGGAAAAAAATTAAGAGTTTTGTAGATATGCATTTAATTGAAAGCAATACTGCGAGTGCTATATTTGATAAAAATTTGTTGATATGCTAATAGGTTTCAAAAAATTTAAAGAAAATCCAAATGGAGACATATTTATAATGAAATCATTGCATGGATATTCACAATATTGTGGCAATTCTATCTCTGTTCAAAGATTTGCTGATCGATACAAAAGCATACCGGTGCTAGAGACCTCCATAGATTATATACGATATGCTGAATGCAAAATATCTCATTCATTTTTCTCTTCATTCGCGTTTGCCTTTTTCTGCTAAAATTGCCTTCAAATTGTTTTCAATATAGACTCATCAGGGACAGCTATCTTTCCATTTAAACGCATGAAAATGAAAGCAAAAAAATAACAGCATGCATAATGATATGAAAAATTAAAAATGGCAGAGACTAATGCCCTAGAATGAATGTTGCATAAACAATAACCAAGATAAGTTGACAAAATAATGCTTCGAACTAATGTTTTATTTCATTCTAAATATTTCACTTGACAGGGTTGCCGCTAGGCGGGACGGACCTCGGCGTAAACGCCTCCACGAGCCCCCAAATTGCCCGCGGCTATTTGTTCAGTAAAACATTAATATGTGAAATTTTTGGGGCCACGCTTTTTCTTTGTTCCGCAAAACACTCTTGCCCTGAAATTTAAGATTTAAATTTGGCTTTATACGTTGATTTGTAGCGTGGTTATATTGTATATCTTTTCCAGATCTTTCTCACGAACCTTACCGACTAAAAACTAACCTAGAATGATGTATTATTACACTCTTTTTTATAAAAACAAATGAATTTAAGTTCAGGCTGACTGTTCTTAACTTTTTTGACAATCTGGGCTGGATTGTTCTTAATTTGTTCTAAATTAATAGGGTATAAGCAATGCCATTGCCAGCTTTTCTGCTTTAGGGAGATGTTCAGGCCTCATTTGCAGACAAAGAGAGGTTAGACAACCTTCATTTGCCGACAAGTTTGAATATTTACCGAAAAAGCATCAACACGTCGCTATCCTCGATTTTAAGAAAAAACGTTGTTCAAAACTGCATTTTGCAGAAGCTCAGCCTCAGCTTGTTCTTGAATTGTTTTCAAGTTTTGACCAGTTTTGAGGCTCGTGTTCTTATAAAATTATTCTTATAAAAAGAAAAGAGTGTAATGAAAAAGAAAAACACCTTAATTTTGAGCACAGGCCACTGTCTGGGCCCAGGCTCCGGGGCACTACCCGACTGAACCCCCCTCTCGGCACTGCTGTCATGCTAGTTTGAAAAGCGTTAGGACATAACAGAATTAGACAAGATTGTCGATACTTATAGCCAAACACAACAAATTGAAATAAGCTGACGGGCATATGAACATTTCTCTATATAGAGCTTTTGAGGTATGTGCCCTCAGCGACGTATGTTGATATTGCAATTAGCGCCAAAATTGTGGTTCCACTCACTTACTTTGACAAAAAACAACAAACTTCCAAAATGTGTAGGTCTGAGTAATTGCCCAGCTCGGTCTGCTGCTAACGTTGTTAAATCTGAATCTTTCACTCCTGATCACAGGTGATTTCGAATCATCAGTTACATTGTCAGCATAAGTACAAATAACGCCAAAATATTGACAAATTTGCATACAAATATATATGAGAAAATTGATAAAAGCAAGAATATTATTCCACATCTCTACCTTCCCTATCTCGACATAACCTAAAAGAGTTATATGCAGGTATTACTTATAATCAGGAACCAATCTCTTCCTATTTTTTGTCCATTCCAAATGGCAGGATCAGTTCTAAATTGTGATGCCTGTTTCACACCCCGGGGTAAGCAGCCCGGCGAGGCGAGCTTTTACTTTATTGGGGCTGGCAGGGACAAACAAACTTTTTCTTTGGCTGGCAGAGTAGGGGATTTCTTGCTTAATAAGGATCTAAAGATTGACTTGGGGAGAAAATATAATTCAGTTGGCAATGGATGCGGGGAAACGGAAAAAGGCCAGGGTCATTCGATTTTTTTGAAAGAGGACGGGGAAATTCTCACCGCAAACGGTTCTCACCGGGCTTGCTTACACAGGGTTGCTGTTTCTCTTCCGTGGAAAGTTTTTTCAAGCAATAAGATAATCTATTCTACCATTATTTTATATTTGTTGCAAACACCTAAAGGAGTTAAGTTATGCGAATGTAGCTATTTTATTATTTCCATTTCAAATACAAGCTTTTTTACACCGAATTTTTTGACGAGCCTCAATATCCTTAAAATATTTCGATTTTGAGCCTAAGATTATTCTTATATTATTCTTGCCCGATACAAGGTGTAATTTCGCCTTAAGATCCAAGAAAAAAATTTAAAATCTTTTTTGATGCGTTGCTTCGTCTTACATTTACACCAAAACAAAACAGAATAATAAATGTGTTATCAAAATAGAAAATCATATGGGCAGAATTATGGGCACATTTTGCAAAATTATTAGGAGGGACATTTAGCATGAGCAAAGTGAATGTACAGTTAGAAATGAAAGTATGAAATATGTGTAATATTGAGATTTCGGTATTATGGGTATAGCTTTTATCATTTTCGCGGAATTATGGATGACATGTTTTCAGACCTGTGCGGGGTCCCCGTCCCCGTCCCCGTCCCCGTCCCCGTCCCCGTCCCCGTCCCCGTCCCCTGTCCCCGAATTTTATAAAATTCAATTCGCATCGCTGCCTAAAACCTCTGCGGGCGCCTAAGAGACTCAATTTCATTTAGACCGACTCATGTCAATATCGAAATAATGTCCTCCATTTCAAAGAGTTTTCTTCTTTTCTCTTTCAAATTTTCATTTCTTTTGATAGGGCATTTGCTCTAACAATCTAAAAAACATGCTAATTTTGTTCCCTTGACAGATCCAGTTAAACTAAGCACTGAACTTGAAAATTTCGATATGAATCTTTTTAGATTCACTTCTGTCACGTGATCAGTGGCGTCATTTCTGGTATAAATTCAATGTTCAAATGGCCATAGCTTGAGATATTACATGAAATGCAATATCTCAAAGGGCTCTTCTGGTTCGTTTCTTTTCGGTCTCTGGATACTTATTAAATACCAAGGTTTAAAAAAAGATTATTCTTCCTGACTTCCTGCAACCAAAACCAAAATGAATTGTAAACTCGTCGTCAAATCACGCCATTTGGGCACATGGCTTTGATAGCTCTATCTTTAGTTTTTTTCATGTGTCCGTCAGCTGATTTATTCTTATATAGGGTTGTTTTCTCTTTCTTAAATTTCTTATTGTAATTTTGGATTTAATAATTGAATTTTAAACAACTTACGTAAATGACGTAACATGTAATTAATTGATTTGCTGAAAAAAATGTTTTGAGTTTGAGTTTGAGTTTGAGCAGCAAAATAAACAATTTGAGATCAGTGGCTGCCTTCTGGAGCCTAGGAGGAAGCTGCCTCGGATCGATGTCGATATGCAAATAAACGAGAAACCGGCCTAACACCATCAAATTTCAGTAAAGGGTGCTCACATTCCGCACGATGCGAAAAGGAAAGGAACCATAGAAACATCTGATTTTCACATTTGCTTGAGAAATGGAGACAAATAGGCCAGAAACTGGCCTTTTCGAGAACGAAGATGATCTTGACTTACCTAAGATAACCGGTAGGTCAGAAAGTGTATTCAGTAAGTGGGGATTGCACACCTGATTTTTTAACGACGTTTATAAATGCACACTTGGAAAAAATTGAACAACCTTCATGCGCACTCTATAACTCAGTAAGAATGGTGACCTGTATTGTGTGCTTCACCATAATTTCTTTCCCAATTAAGTCATGATTTTGGATCTTTCTTTATCTCTGTTTAAGTATACTGAATTTGTGTATAAAGTTGTCATCATTAATAAGTTGTTTGTTAGGTGAACAGATGACAGGTTTTTGCCAGTTTGTAAAAAATATATGATTTTGGAATGAAAAAAAGAATACCAGCATAGTATTTTAACCTTTTTGTGAGAAGTGAGTCTCGTTTGAGGCTTCAGGTTGTAGACTTATGTGTAACGGTTATTGCATACAAGCTGTCCAATGTGGGGCTTTTGTACTGTGCTTTTACGGACCTGAAACTACTGTGGTTTGAATTACTTAACTAGCAAAGATTATATTTAAGAAGAATAACACTGCTATTGTATACCTGCTATTTATCAATAGTTTTTTCTTCTCGCATTAGTTTTTGTTAACAACCGATAGAGTGGAATTAAGGAAGTACCTGTTATACAGAGCATAAACATTCTTTCTATAGAAAAAGCAATAAAAATCTCCCATAAACAAGAGAAACAAAAAAAGTGATATATAAATTGCCATGTTATGCAGCATACGTTGTACACAAATTACAAAGCATTAAGGCAAATATTTCAGAATAATTATGTTTCGGAAATTACAAGAGGATAAATGAATCCAACTTGGAGCAATGATTTCAGTCACCAGTTGAATGGTTAAATGTTTTATAAGATTCTAGATTTTTGTTTAACTGGTAATGTTAAAGATCATCTGGAATTTTATCAAGATGAAAAGTCTTTAAGCTTAATTTTCATTAGACACTTTATCAGGTTTAGTTTGGCTACTTTGCTGGCTTATCTAGATTTGTCTGAAATCTTTAAAAATCATCTTTTCTAAAGCAGGTTTTAAGTGTGTTTCAGTAGTATTAATGTTGCTTATCAGTGTTAGTATAGACTTTGGGAGTACCCTTCTTTAATAGCATGATTTGATGGACAAGAAACCAAGAAAAATGTTTTTTTTGTTTCTCAAATTAAATGGTAAGGTTTTTTTATGAATTGGCTGTTAGTTCAACTTTAGATTAAACCTAGTTAACAATAAACTGGTAAAACTAGCTAAACACTTGACATTGATTCATGTCGAGGGCGGCTGGTGCAAAAAATAAACTGTTATTAGTCAGCCAGCCAAGCAGTGGCATAAATTACAGGGGGCATGGAGAGCTCCCCCCAATTTGCGTTTTTGTTTGGGAATTTGGGCTTTCAAACCCCTGATATGTTGAGTCTGTTTTCTTGTCGAAAAAGGAAAATAATGTAGACTTGTGGCATGGGTATAACAGCGGTTTTCATAGCCATACAAAATTTAATTCAAAACTCCAATCCCCAATTAATTTGAAGCCGACCTCAAAAACAGCGTCTCAATTACACGGGAATGGGCTACTACAGCAATGCGTTCTAAGGGCAGGGCTGACTTTCGATGCCTCATGGGTTTTATCAATGCGGCCCCAGCAACATTTCGGCTACTGCGTTATTAGAAATGGCTTTCTAATAACGGGCCATCGAAGACATTATATAATGATCCTGGATATAATAGAGCCCTAAACAAAACTTTTAAAAAGACTTGATGATATTTCCTTCTGAAAATCTCCCAGCACAAGACCCGGGCAACAAAAATAAGTATTTTTTTATTTCTTCCCCACAAATCCATGGGATGCCTCGTTAATATCTTTATTAGAAAAGAGAAGTCTTTGGGTAGGCAATTGTTATAAGTGAAAGAGTTGTTCATGCATTCGACTTTTACAAGTTGAAAATGCGGCAACTATAAGCCTATAGCTCTGGAAAGAAACTGTTATTAGACTAATAACACTAATAATGCTGTAAGCCGCCCCTGAGTCATGTAATTAAGATTTGAATCCTTTAGTGAACTGTTGTATGGCCATATTATAGCTATATTTCTCAGTGGTTATCTTATAAAATCCATTTCATAATAATCACATCCAACTTTCCATGTTGCTATTGTCATATCCTTATATTGATCTGTTTCAGATGGACACAAGCTGCATGCAAGTCCAAAGTTCCTGCTACTGCTCAGCCACTTCTTTTCAGCATGGGTAAAGTTTTGTAAAATTTGATAGGAGAACATTAAGTTATTCATGATGGTTATACTATGGGCTTTTAGCTAGACTTTCTATATTAGAATAGAAAAGTATAAATCTATTTAGTATACTGGATTTCTGACCTGCTTCTTATAACCACAAAGAATTCTTTATATGTAGTTAAACTGAAAGTGGGCTTTGAAACAAATTTTAATTCCAATGCTGTCAGGAAAGGCTCAAAGTATTGTTGCTGATGTCCACCTATTTGAATTGCCTGTTACCCTGTACATCCAAAGTATCATCAGTTGTCCAAGGACTTTGACATTAGGTTTCATTTGTTTATCTCTTCTCCAGCTGTCTTGGTAAATTAGGTAGCTCATTCACTGCAATGCTTGTCAATCACATTCTTGCAACAAACCACCAAACTTACAGCAATCAAAAACCATAGTAATGACTATTTGATCATTGTGATATATCTTCTGTGGTAAAAGGTGATCGTGGGATTCAGTTTTTTCTCATTCAAGACTCTGCTACAGAGGGCATAAAATAAACACTTAGGCTGGCACTGGCCAGCTCATTGCTTTTGGTGGACCTCTCGCTACTGTTATTTAGCCAGCCTGACAGCCTATATGACTCTAGATTGGAACTTAAATAACTTACTACCATAATTCACATTTTAACTTAGACTACTCCTGAATTTCAGGGGGACAGGATGTGGATGTTTGCTGTTGGTTTATATCTTGTTGAGCTAACACCAAACTCTCTGAGACTTACAGCTATATATGGCCTATCTGTGTCTGCGATGCTAGTGCTGTTTGGTTCAAGCATAGGGCGTTGGGTTGATGCAAACAGAAGGCTGAAAGGTATCTATTATTTAGCAAACCTTTTGCTTTTATGGGAAAGTAAATGCGGGGTGACATATACTTCAACTGTTTTGGTATGTCTCTAGTTTGTAGATTTTTACACAAAAAAGTTGCTTACAAATTACACATGGTAATTCTGACAAGTAGCTACTCAAGCAGTCCTTTTTGGGATATTGTTGTCGAGCTTCAATCAATGAAGATTTAATTTGAGTTTTCAACATGTCTCCATTTCAAAACAGATTCATGCCCATCAATCAGGATTTTATAAGTGGTTAACTGAGTTTATTAATCAGGCCTGACCTGGAATAAAAAGCATGCAGGCTTAAAAAGACCTCTGCTGATTTGGCTGTGTGGGCTATTTTGTCCTTGCAGAATTTGTTGTTTATCTATTTTTATTTGAGTATAAACAAGCCAAAAGATAAAATATCTTGTCTACTTGTAAACATGATTTATGTCAAGAAGACAGTTTTGTGTGTATTTCTACTCTAAACAATGACAAAAGAGATATCGAGTTTTGTTTGCAAAATGGCAGCGTCTTTGTAGAAACACAAATTAATTGAGTAGTATCCAGCGAAACTCATCTTTATCCAAAAAGAGCAGTATAATGAGCAGTACAGTGTAATGTCAGATTAAGTTGATTGGCATTAAAAATTCAAGAAACAATAACTGAAATACGCTTCTTTTCTATAAGAAATGAAGGTCGACTTGGAGTACTCAAGTTTCTTAACGGTATAGGAAATTCCAATTCTCATTCTTTCTTAAGGGTTTCCTAATCTGAAAACAGCACGGAAAAGCAAAAAAATAAAATGATAAAATTCGGCGAATATCATATACATAACTCCCAAAGCTTAAAGGGAAGCAGAAATACGGATCGAAAGTAACAAGAGAGTTCAGAAAGGGTGAAAAGTTGGTTCTATGTTTTTAACAAATCCCAACCGCTTATCTCTCACCTTGTTGAGGAGTCAAAGAGTAGAGACGAATTATATCGAAAACTTTTTTAATTTTTTTCCGATCGCCCAGTTTTCGTTTCTTATAGCGTGTTTCTTATACAAAATGAGTGTATTCGTAACACAAATTTTGTACTTGACAATGTTGGATAACTATTCTCATTCTCGCTATTTTACGCTATCTGTTGTTCCTTTCCCGCACAACCATTTCCTATTCCATTGTTAGTTGTAACAGGTAGTACTATAGTTTGTTAACATTTGATGTCAAAAGAAATGGAAATTCCCTTTTAATGACGATATTTATAAAAACCATACATCTCTTTGACACAACGTTATTCATGAATACCCTGATATATAGCGGTAGGTAGTTAAAACATTAGAGAGTGAGACGAAGTGGATTCAATGAGAGCGTTGTTACAAACAACTGCGTAGGCGGAAAAAGGCCCTCGCAAAACTTTTGTGCTTGGGGTTTGCGCGGGCGCGGGCAATATCCCGCGTCTCCGGGAAAGGCCTGTTATTAATCTACTGTATGTCAATATAGAATAGCCTTTTGTTTTAGTGATTGTCTGTGGAAACTATGAATTAAATTTTTTCATAGATGTTAGTAATGATAACATAGCAAACAATTTATTTCTCACTCTTTTGCTCATTTGTTGATGATATATGCTTCAAGTAAGACTTTAATTAAAATAAAAGACAATTTTTTGCAAACATTTATTGGACTTGCTGTTTTGGTGGTTGGTTTTCACCCCTGAAGATCAGATTTTTACTGAGCTCAGATTATGGTTTCCAATGTTTTGTATTGCACTAGCCACAAATGACTCTGGAAATTTACTCAGTGTTAGTCAGAGAGGAGTTAAAGCAATGTCATTATTTTCCAACCTACATCTTAGCAAACTAAGTGGATCTTCTATATTTAGCTGCAAATAGCCAAATTTGATAAAGAAGAAAATGTCCTCATAATTTGTTCTTTAGATTGTCTCTTTGTGCTTAGAATCCGATATTGTTAAAACTGAGAAGTATGCTAGAGTAATGAAACAAAAAAGAGGTTTGTAGGAAGACAATACGTGTTTGTTTCGGCAGCAGAAATGTTTGTGGATATGCCACTCAATGAAGCATTTTGCATAATAGCTTTGTCATCAAACGCACATGAGAGCTTTCAAAGGAGCGGAATTAAAGGTTTTCTACCTAGCTGCAGCATGATCTGAACTGATAGAAAAGCTCGTCTGGTCGCCTTTAAAGTATCATCTGACATCATCATCATCATCATCAAAGGCGTAGGCCTAGTGGCCCTTGGCACCTCTCACAATGGCAGCCCATTTGAGGCGATCTTGAGCATGCCTCATGGCAGTTGCTAGTGGAAGACCAGTGTCTTTTCTAACCTGGTCTTACCATCTCAAAGGTGGTCTACCTCTACCCCTATTTCCCTGAAAATCTTGGATAAAAACAGACTTGATGTAGTTGTCTCCTGGTCTTCTTGCCATGTGACCGAACCATTTGAGCCTTCTCATTTTGACGATGTTGCCTATGTTCTGGACATTAAACTTATCTCTTATATAGTTGTTGGATAGTCTTTCGTACCTGGTGACGCCAAGGATAGCTCTCAAGCATCGCATTTCAAAAGTTTCAAGCTTTCGTAGATCAACAGAAGTAATGGTCCAGGTGTCTGAGGCATAAAGTGCAATGGGGAGAATGAGTGCATTATAAAGGCGGACTTTTAGTTTATGTGAAATTGACAGTTGATTCCAGACCGTAGATCTCAGCCGGCCGAATGCAGAGGATGCCATACCAATTCTTCGGTCTATGTCTGTTGTGGAGCCTGGTATATTGCTGCCTAGAAACACAAAGTTGTCAACGTGTTCAACAGGGTCTCCATCGATAGTAATAACTTTGTTATCTTCTGGGGATATGACTTTACATTTGGCTGAGTTAATTTTCATACCCCACTTCTTGCATGCCTCTTCAAGTGCTTCCGAAGATAACATTAACTTATCAAATATGCAGGAAATAAGAGTGGTGTCGTCTGCATACCGTATATTATTGCTTAAATTGTTGTCAAGAGTAAGTGAATTGTTAGTGAGGTCCTCAAGTTCTTTCATGACAAATTCTAGGAAGATGTTGAATAAGATTGGAGAAAGCAGACACCCTTGCCTCACTCCAACCTTTACCTCAAAACAATCTGTAAGTTGCCCATTTATAATGACTGCACATTCAGTGTTGTTATACATGTTTTCTATAAGATGGACTATGCTTGGGTCAACTCCTATTGCTAGCAACATTTTCCAAAGAGCTTTTCTCCAAATGGTATCAAATGCAGCCTTAAAGTCAATGAAGTTAAAGTGCAGTGGAACTTTATGCTCTTTAGCCTTTGCTATCAGCTGCCTGAGAATGAATATGGCATCAACTGTTCCTCTACCTGGTCTAAAACCGAACTGACTTTCACTCATAGCTTTTTCCGCTGTCGTTTTAGTTCTGTCAAGTAATATGCTGCAGAACACTTTACCTGGAATAGAAAGAAGGGATATAGCACGGTGATTTGCTGGGTCTAATTTATCCCCCTTTTTGTGGATTGGTGTGACGATCATCCTTGACCAGTCTTATGGCACTTTTTCTCTTTCCAGGCAATATTGAAAATTTTAAGGAGCATGTTGATCATTGTTTCCCCTCCTGCCTTAAGAACTTCAGCTGTGATATTATCCACTCCTGGTGCCTTGTGAGTTTTCATCTTTTGGACTGCTTTTCTAACCTCTTGAAGAGTAAACTCATCTAGTGGCTCAACGTCATTAGGTGGATCTGGTAATGAGTCATAAGCATCCTCTTCATGGGGAAACTCTGTGTTTAAGTGAGTTTCAAAGTGTTTCTTCCATTCCAGCAGTCAAGTATAACATCTGTGTTTGTGTGGATGTTACCTGTGATATCTTTAACGGCACTTATAGGCTTTTCTTTTTACCTTCAAGACGCCTTACATTTTTAAATAGATTATGCGTGCTGTTTCTTTTGAAATCTTCTTCCATGCTCTTAACTAGTTGTTCCAAGTTTGCCTTTTTCTGAGATCTGACAGACTTCTTGACCTGCCTGTTTAGGTCATTATAATGTGTTCTTAGATGGTTGTTGTCTGGTTTATTCAGCATCTCCTTTCTTGCCAGACGTCTTTTGTCACATAGTTTTACTATGTCGGCATCTAGTCCATCTACGTGCTTTCGTTTTTTAACACCAGTAATTTCAAGGTTTGCAACCAAAAGGAAGTGATCGGTGTAGACATCAGCTGAGTGGTATGCTCTAGAGTTCTTTAGTTTTGGTTTGAGATCTTTTTTAACTATGATATAATCAATTTGGTTAAAGGTAAGACCATCTGGGGAAAGCCAAGTGGCACGTCTCTTGCGTTTATGCCTAAACATGGTGTTAGTTATGATCAGGTTGTTTATTGAGCAGAATTGTAATAGGAGGTTGCCTCTTTCATTTATGGATCCTAAGCCATAATGACCAACTACTTCTGGCCAGTTGTTGTGGGAGTTTTCTCCAACCTTTGCGTTAGGATGATCTCATAAGGATGAAGTCTCCCATAAGGATGATCTCAGTCTTTTTGTTGGTGTTGTTAATGATGCATTGCAGCTGGTCATAGAAGCCATCAATCGCACTATCATTGTATGTGCTGTCTGGGGCATAGATTTGTATGAAGGTGACTTCTTGGGTGTTAAATTTGAAAGTGGCACTAATGATTCTTTCAGAATGGCATTCATAATGTGTGAGTTGTTGGAATATTGTCTTATGAATTATGAAGCCAGCCCTTTGCCTACAGATATTGTCCTTTCTGGATGATTGTATTACCACATGATCCCCTTCTTCAAAAGCTTCTTCTATGCCTGCATTCCAGTGAGTCTCAGGCAAGCCAAGTATCATCAGATTAAACTTAGCCATTTCCTGGGTCACCTGCTCAAGTTTTCCATCAACATTCAAGGTTCTCACATTCCAAGTAGCAACTGAAGTGAGAGAAGAATTCTTCTCAACCGGGAGATTCTTAGCACCCTCTCTCTTTCGAGTGCCTGGGACTGAGGGCCGTGGTTTTGGTGTTGCCATTGTGGAAGGTAAGTCGCTGGTTACTTGGGCACTCGCGAGGACATCCCAAGGGTGTTTTTATCGAGACACTATCTCTATCTAGCTGGCCGTTGACTCTTTGAAGAGTTCATCCGCCCTTTGACAGGTGTTCTTTTTAGTCCTGCTGGGATGCTAGAATCCCTCCCCAATCACAACACTGGTGTGCTGTGATTGAGGGGAGTCGGTTTAGTCGCCGGCCAATCGACCCGCGGCAGGTTGTACTGGGTTACGTGGTACCAGTAGCAGGTTTCAAAAATCTGACCTGACTTTTGACATTCGCTTGGAAATCTAGAATATGCATGCAACAAGATTCTTATTCCATTTTGCCCCTACTCACTAAGGTTTAAAGGGAAAAGACCTAGATTTCAGTAAGATAGACTAAGATAGGCATTATGCGAGTTCTTTTCCAGGAGCTGAATAAATTTTGTCGCTTTGCATTTCACCTCTGCAGATTTTTCGCAAAGGCCTGGCGCTAAAGTCAAAATGGTATAGAGGGCCTCTAAGTATGAGACAAACTGGAATATCCTTGCTCTCTGCACCACTTTATGCCCATCGAATCTTTCCGCAGCGCAGTTTTAAAGCTTAGTTTGACACATTCTCAGATAGGGTGTCCATTCGACTCCCCGGTGAAAATTCACTTCACACGATACCGGATTCATTTCGTATCGGATTCACTGACCCAATTCGATACGAATATGAAGCTCTGTTTACACGATACCGGACTCATTTCGTATCGGATTCACTCCTGTTCACACGGTGACGCCACGCTTCAAACTGCTCCGAAAAATCCAGTTGTCTTTTAGCAGTTGCATAGCAACGTAGAATGTTGTTCGTTGTTTTGAACATGGTTTTGAACAAGAAGTATTTCGAAATCAGTTTTTAAACCATCTAATTTTCCTTTGCATTTATCTTGTGAAGCTCATCATTATCATCGCAAGGAGCATATTTATTGTTTCACTGGATCCACTGTCATTTCGTGCCTTGAAAAGAGTGCCAAACTGTTTTTAAAATCCCCGAAAACGAAGCTTCCTTTTCGAAACAGAGGTTCCGGAGCGAAACCGTATCGGATTCATGCGTTCATACGTGCTCAAAAGTGATCCGATATAATTCCATTCCACATTCAGAGCATTCCACATGGTTTGACTCCGCAAAAGTGGTGATATGAAAAGTGATCCGATACGACATGAATCCGGTATCGTGTGAACAGGGCCTTAAGGTCGTTTACACGATCACATTCTGTGATCACATGAAAAATGTGATGGAAATTTACCTGAATATGATCGTGTAAACCGGCCTTAAGAAAGAAAGTTCTTCCAATAGTTGATCGTAATAAATTTTGCTTTCATCTCATTTGCAGTGATTCGTGTGTCATTGGTGCTGCAGAATGCTCTTGTGATTGTGAGTGCCTTAGTCATTCTAGGGATCCTTTTTCGCAAGCCAGGACATCCATTATTGCTCAAACTTTGTGAAGCTACAATCATAGTTCTTGGGTCTTTTGCGAATCTCGCTAGTCAAGCCTCGACAATTGCTATCGAAAAAGACTGGGTCGTCGTTGTTTCCGTGGGTGACAAAGACCTTCTGGCTGGTAAGTTGTCGTTTCGTTGTCTTTTTAATTAAATGTCATTTTTGCTTCAACTTGTATTGAAGTTTCACTATATGGTAATATCATACCCACCATTGAGAACTGCGGGTGAATCCAGCATGACATTCAAACTATAAGCATATCATTTTACCAAGACGCACCCTTAGAATTCTAAATTTCATACTGGCGAGGCAAGTATCTTCAAACAGTATTATTTTTGCTACTACCTTGATAATTTACTTTCAAATACATATTTGCCATTCAAACAAGCAAATGATTTACTTTTTCTAACCTAGACCTGAATGCAAAGATGAGGCGCATTGATCTGTCGTGCGCCATTCTCGCACCCATTGCAGTTGGCCTGATAATGACTCTTGGATCAAACTTTGCTGGCATTATATTTATTTGTGGTTGGAACACAATCTCTTTCTTTGTCGAGTACTACCTACTGTCACTTGTTTACAGAGCAGTTCCTCGTTTAGCGATCAAAATGTCTGCTCTTGACAAGAAAGATCATTTTCGTGGCTCAATTGAAAGTATACACGAAGGAGATGAGTTCTCAAAAATAATGGAGGAGGAGAATCTAAATCTGATTGACACTAGCGCTGATTCAAATTGCTTCAAGATGGCATGCAGTAAGATACGCAGCTTCTGGGATGGTTGGCGCGTATACTTCAAGCAGGATGTCGCTTTGGCGGGCACTTCTTTGGCATTCCTGTATCTAACAGTCCTTGGCTTTAGTTCAGTGACAACCGGTTATGTGTATACTCAAAAGATTTCAGGCGCAGTTTTGAGTGTGTGTTACGGTGGCGGCTCTCTGGTGGGGATTATCGGTACATTTCTCTTTCCTCGCATTCGAAAGAAGGCTGGACTTGTGAAGACAGGGCTGATTTCCTTCTGGTTCCAATGTTCCATGCTTGCTCTTTGTGTCGCGTCTGTTTGGGCACCAGGCAGTCCAAGTGACTTATATTCAGAGCATAATCACATTTGGCAGCAGCAAACGAAATCGGCAAAGCATCTTACTGAAATGAGTAACAGAAGTGGCTTAGCTATTCATGGCAAGATAATAAAATCATTCCCAATCATGGAGGCAAATAAGACTTCGCCAAAACCAGATGAAAAGTTCTCATATACATCAGTAAGCCTCTTTCTCACAGGGCTGATTCTTTCTCGCGCAGGGCTGTGGATGACCGATCTTACTGTAACACAGCTACTGCAAGAAAATGTTGCCGAAATGGAGCGTGGGATTGTCAGTGGCACACAAGGCTCTTTCAACGCGGTTCTAGACATGGCCCACTACGTGCTAACGATTGGATTACCTCGACCGAATCAGTTCGGTATACTGACCCTAATATCCTTCGCTGCAGTAATTTTTGGCTATGTTACTTACATTCTTTTCTTCTTCCTAAAAGCTAAGGATCTCCATTCCAAAGGTAGAGACATGGTCAGTGTCTCTTCACTGGAGTGGAGTCGCAAAAGAAAAGCTAACAAGGACGATCCAGAGTCCAAAGGACTGGCTACACTTGATGATGACGAAGAGGAAGTAATTCGTGGAACATTGCAGGTGCGCCATCAGGATTCAGAAACAGCTAATATTTTATGATATTTTGTACATTGTAACGCATCATGTGAAATGCTAATGAGACGCTTTATTCGCAAGTCTGCGTAGATTTTTATATAAAACTGTGCTTATTTGTAGAAATACTTAAAAGATAATTCGAGAAGTCATGAGATCTTGCTATTGCTAATTAGACCAGGTGCTGCTTAAAATAATAGTTGACAGATTTGTCGCTCGTGAACTATGTAGAATAAAATTGCTGTATGTTATTATTTCGTGTAAATGTAAGCTTAGTTTGCAGGTTTCAAATCATGTTTGTAAATGTTGTCTTCAAGGCGATAGGTTGTCCTGTGTATACGTTAAGACAGCTTAAGACCTAGGGTATGAGTATGGGCACAAGTTTCTTTTAACAAATAGCTTTTTTTCTATCTATCTCAAGATGCTTGGTTTCCTTTATTTTATGCTAGATAGGAATGTAGTAAGTGTGCAATCTCGTACTTGATACTGTTATGTTTTTCATCCAAAGAACAGAAAATTCTTCGATTCTATTAGATTTGCTCTTATGATTTGCCATAAACCTTAGTAGTTTTATCTTGAGATGGTTTTGATTCGTTTTTAGGCGTGTATGCACTTTGTGTAGATTAGAATGACCAAATTTGTAAATGTGATCCTCGGTAGATGTAGATTATCTTTTAATAACGATGGTTTAAATTCCTTTGCCCGAATATTTGTCGTTTTCTACTGAGACCTCCACTAGCATTGTGTTGAATTCCCTTTCAAACGGGCCGCGGCAATGAAATTGGTTTGTTAATGGAAAGGAGTGTGAGGGCAACGAAACATCAAGGCCATTACCCTGTACCAATTTCTCAAAATGCCCCGTCAAATATATCTGCCTATATAGGGCCAAGGGTCATCCTTAATTGTTAGTTTGATTTGTTGCGACGAGTTCTAATTTAATTCATTTTGACTTGCAATAGTAGCATCCGTTGATTCATAATCATAACCCTTCCCTGGACATTGCGCGATTTGATGTCATACATCTCAGTGTTTTCATTTCATGATGCGATGGTTTTCCTGCCCCATATGCTTTGACGTGACTGCCTTTCATCAATAAACTGGTATTATAATTTTGTTGGACGTTCTTTTATTCTAAACTAACATCAGTATTCTGGTAGTGTCAAGTTCGTCAACAGGGTTAATTTTAGTGTCACAGCAAAGACAAGAAGTGATGATATGATATTTTGGGGAGATTGATTGATTTTTAAACGTCCTCCAATTTTGCAAAGTTTATGAAGCTGTTTTGTACGATGGGGGTTTTTCAATTTCGAATGAACTGAATATTGGTTGAAACGGGATTGCTTACTGTTTTCTTGTCGTCTGCCTAAATAAAACCAGACCTTTTTTCGAAACAAAATTGCACGTGCTTATTTATGATCGGAGATTCATTGGTTTTTGGAAAAATAAGAATAGACGGTGCAAATCCAGGCGCACGTGCCTTTATTTTTCTTGGAAATGCATGGAAAGTCGTTACGCAGGAAATTTCTTGAAAGGTTTGTGGTACAATTTGTCCTACGCCAAGACATATATGAAAATAAACATGAAATATAAGTATGAAATATAAATGAATAAATTTTCTAGAAATAGTGTGCATTGGTCAATTATATAGGTTTAATTCTTTAAAGACTTTAGAGTCAAAGAAACAACAGAATTCGCAGAAATTAACAATACAAAATTGAAGGAAGCATAGCAATTGAAAAACAGAGAAGAAGCAGGTGCCATATTTCGATTAAGGCTTATTTTTTATTTTCTCTTGACTGTGTTTTTGAGTAGAAAACATTACTGTTATAAGTAAACAGCTCCTATTTTTAAATACAAACGCATGGGCCTATTAATTAAGTGCGCGTTTATTTCGAGCAAGAAAGTGTGCGTTAAGCTCGTAGCATTCTCAATTTTGTGAAATGTTGCCCAGGCGTCCTGGGTCACTTCAGGGGCCGGGTAGCCATTGGGCTAGCAGTAACTATAAAGCGCCCATACTTTTTGCAATAATAGGTTTAAAAAAATTTTCGAACATGGAATTTCTAATTTGTCTTTTCATAACCAATATTTGTGTCAATCATTTTATAATTGCAGTGAAGATGGAAATGTATTATCATTCGGTCAACACCAGCATGAAAAGCCAACAAACATGCTGCATACGAGAGTCCGTGCTTTGCCAAGAAAACATCTTGTAGCAAAACTCTTTTCAAAACCTAAAAGGTCTTGGCTTTGATTCTCTATACAAATTAGAAGTATGTACGTTCATGCTCGAATTTTTTATTAACAATCATAATGAGCTTTTTGATAAATTCACAAAAACTTCTTCTCTTCTTGATTATCAAACCAGAAATTCCGCCTTTGTCCCAACTGAATTCAAAAGTAAGTCAATAATCTTTCAAGACAAAAAATTTGGAACAATTTGGTATTTAGCCATCTCTTAATTAAATAAACTATGACTAATTATATAAACAATTTGGTATTGAGTTTTTTCCACATATCCCGCAGCTCATTTCAGTTAAGTTCATTTCATTTCAAGTTCACTACATACAATTTAGTGATAATAACTAAACAAACAACACGTTTGGCAGGAAATTCAAATAATACTATGCAAGAACATAAAAACAAAGTAAACTGCATGGAGGGAATTATTTAGAGGAGGAGATGGGTAAATTATCGAGGAGAGAGCATCCCCTGGTAAAGCTTTCATTTTTTGTAATAGTTACTGTTATGAAATCAGTGCCGTCGGAACGAAATTCATATTGGGGGGGGGTGTCTTTTATATTCCTTCTTATTCAGTACACTGTTATAAAGGAAACATACTACACTTACGTTCAAAAAGTATTGGGACGAATTCGATAAACGAATTATGGCGTTGCGTTGGATTTGGTTTTGCAACGGAAACTTTTTCAGATTTAGGCAGTCTTTCTACAAATAATCTAGGCCCAAGTTTCCCCAAAATGAAATAAAAAGTTAACAAAATGCTTCAACTTATGAAGAATAACCAAGAAAACACAGGATTCTTTCGATTTTCCTGATTATAACAGCAAAATATGCAGAAGGGCTGAATGGCCTGACAATGGCAAAGTCACATGACCTTCCAAAAATTTTAGAGCTGTCCAAACAAATACAACTTTTTAATTTCACCTTTGCATAACAAAAAAAATTATTAAAGAAATTATAAAATCAAACTTTTAAGCTTCAAAAAAAGTTTACTTCATCGACGAAAATGCTACAAATTTATTAAATTATTGCATTTATTCAAGCTACTTTTAAAATTGCAAAACATTAAAGGAGAAGCCATTGTACTCATCGTTGATGAGTAATTTTTGCTTTGAGAGAGCATTTTCTTCTTATAACGCTGGAAAATTTGTATTTTACATGACTTCTATAGCCATGTTTTTGCTTATGTTCCAAAAATTAGCTTCCTTTTACACGACAACATGATATCTAGTAAGGATTCAAACCTATTACTTCGCAGTTCCCTCAGTAAAGAACTGTCGTCCCTAGGCGTCGTAAACTTCTTTGGTCTGCAAACCCTTGGTAAATGTTTTTCTGTTCTTGTACGGAAAAACTTTTCACACACCAGAAAAGCTGCACTCATTGAGCAGCCGAGAATTGATGCAAAATTTACTTTATTATAGTAGAAAGCAATTTTTAAGCGCTTCTCTTAACTCAGTTCTTGAGTTTTCAGAGCTTCCATGTTTTCGTCTCGAGACCTATAGAAATTTTATGGTAGATGTATTTTTGATTTTTTGGCGTACATAAAAGGCTTCAAAATATCAACAATGTCTTGTGAAAATTTCATGGAAATACCTGCCGTACTTTTTTAATGAGAAAGATTTTAAAAAAGTCTTTCCGAATTTGTTGCATAAAATGTCTTCGAAGTTTCGAAGGGTGTCCCAATACTTTTTGAACGTAAGTGTACATTTTGACAATTAAAGGGGGTATCCAGCCCCCAGCCCCGGGCCTGGCAAATCAATATATTAATGTATATTTCCTGCTATTCAATCATCTTAAATTTAGCAGTAGCTTCTTGTTTTCCGATGCTTGAATTATATTTACTGTCTTGTTATGAAATGAAAAACTTGAAATTGACTTTGGTGTGCAGATTGAGGTGCAGATTGAGATTTTGTGCAGAGGGCAGTGGTAGCAGCAACAACAACTGGCTCACCGGTGTTGCTCACTTGGCAACAAAAAAAATGGCGGGTCAACATGATATAGATCGGATACCTTCCTCGATTACTTCTTCTACGAAAATGGCTCAGAGTGATAATATCTCGAACTCTGAAAAAGGTGATGACCAAGAAATAGGCTCGAATCGTTCAAATGGAGGCTCGACATTTGCTTCTATAAGGTGAGCCCTGGAATACCAATGTCAAAAGGCCTACCTGCAAATACGATGATTTTTTTTATTTCGTAATCTGCTTTAATCTTATCATTCATTTGGTGATTTTATTGATTGCAATAAATCATTACAACATATTTTTTAATATGTTGTTAATCATGTTCTGTGACAACTTACAAAGAGAAAGAGAAAATCTTTTAGGACAGAAGTTGAACGATACCGTTCCAGCACTCAAATCGATTGTAGCACAATGGTCTGATAGAAAAATGGTTTGATAACACTTTGATTTTAAGAATATCATCATGTCATTTAGATGTGTACCATATTGGTGACACAGATTTAAAGAGCTAAAAAAATTGGCTGGCTGCTGCTTTTTGACATGCCTTGCTGAAAATTGTGGGGTTTGTGCTAGGAAGCAAAATTTCCATGCTATTGTCACATAAAGCTGCATTGTTGTCTGTTTTTTTGTGAGTAGTTGGCGGGTTAGCTGAGTGCTCAGTTTTCTCAATACTGTAAATCCTCTAATTAGCCACCTGGGAGCTTATCTATTTTTATATTTTTTGATGGTGGGTTATTCGAGGGGTGCTTATTCAAAGGGGGGGGGGGGGGGGGTGTTATAAAATTATCTGGAACATGGCCAGGTATTGGTTACAAAATTGTTAGGAAAACAAAATCTCCTGGAACTCACTGTACATAATGAAAAACAAATTATTAAAAGACCTGCTAAGTTTTAGTAGGAATTTCTTTATGAACATTTAATTAATTATTACCCAAAGTGTGAATTTTTGTGGTAATTCAATAAAACGCTAAAGGCAACCTCAGATGGCAAAATCAACAAATAAAGGGGGCCGATTTGAGGATTTGTGGTAGCAGTGGGGGTTTATTCAAGGGGGGACTCATTTACAATTTGTAGTTCTAGGGTAGGGGCTTATTCCAGGGGAGCTTTTTGAAGAAGGTGGACAAATGGAGGATTTACAGTAGTTACTAGAAGTTTGAATTCTAAAAGAGGACAAGGTGCTAGAGGTCTCTAAAGACAATGTTCTTTTGCTATCACTTTTGATATCTATTATTCTTTTCTGACAAAAATGCATTCAAGATTTTCTTCCCCTTTACTTTGCTAAAACATAAATTCAATTATTATGGGCAGGTTTTTTTTAATGGGTCATGCAAAGGACTTGAATCAAAGCTTGGCGGTTAAAGAAAAATAAATGTTTGAGAAAAAAGGACAGAAAAATTATGGTTGTATTTTTGTGTCTCTCGAGAGATGTCTGTGTTTCATACTTGATTATAAAAATCTTTGATAGAGAATATCACAGAGAATCAAAAGCTTTCACAATCAATCTCCCTTAGATAAAATTATTTGAAGTAAAAGGCTCACATTTGAAAGTAGGTGGCTATAAGTTTGCTAAAGTTTGTGCAGACTTACTAAAGTGAGGGTGAAAGTATATGGTGAAGGTTTGGTGAGTAAGTAGCAGACCTTCGCCAGTTGCTGGCTTCTAAAGACATCTCTGGATGTAGTATTTAACATTACCTTATATTCTGGACCTTGTTTTTTTCAAATTATGCATGCTTCCTATTTCTAAAAATATTTATTCAAGAAGTTGTTACCCTAATAAGTTTGAAAAGTGTCCTTCTGAGCAGAACCTTACTTTTAATCTGCAATATGTAGCACACAAATGAATACTTGTATTTTTCATATTCTGTTAATGTATTTCATTGCATATTTAATATAACTAATTTGTAAAAACATAAATCAGAAGTGACAAAAACCAGTAAATTTTGCTTACTGATTCTCTATTTGCAGGCCATGTTTGGCTGATAAGTTGAGAGTTGGTTATTTCAGCATGGACAGAGCTTGCCAGACTGAACAGTCAGAAATAATTGATTTAAAAGAAACAACAGGCCTGTTGACTTCTCTTGTTCAGGTATGAAGCCTGCTTAATATGTGATCTGCTTAAGCACAGCCTCCTGGAAAAACCAGACATTAAGACCCAAGACCCCTGGATCCCTAGGATCATTTAGTAAAGCCCTAGGACAACTAAGACAGCATCATACCAGATACAGAATATTCAGTACAGAGGTCATTTTTGGTCCTCATTACCAAGGGAAATTAAAATTTCCAACACACTAGTCGAGTTCAAGCAAAAAATAAAGTTATGGCATCGAACTAGCTGCGTCTGCAGATTCTGCAAAATTTCCATTAATGATTTAGGGTTTTTGTAGATTTAGTATGGACATGGTAAAGTAGGTTTTAGATTATTTTGTTGGCGTTAATTAGCTTATTAGCTATATGTATTTTTTGTTCTTTCTTGCCAACGTAAAAGAAATTGCAAAAAATAATAATAGTAATAATGATAATAACAGAAGACTAAAACTATTGGAAAGATCTGTTATTTTTTCATCTGTTTTGAAAGAACTTATGGACTTGATTTCCAATAATCAAAACATGACAGTGATTGTTTTGAAAGCTAGTATAGACTGGGAGGTATCTTTGGATCATTAATGTTGAGTTGTTGACCTTACTATCCACTAAAGCTCAACTGTTCAAACTGATTAGCCCCTGTAAAATTTGGTAAACATTATATTTGGTAATTGGACGAATGGTAAGCTCTAACAGATACCACGCTGTGTGACATTGCTTCTTTCATAGTTAAGGGTCCTCTTGATATTCCGTACTTAATGGTCCTAAGGGTCCTAGGGTCATAGGGTTTGGTTTTTTCAGGATGTCTATGAAATCTCTATACAGTAAACAGAAATGGCTGCATTTTTACTGTTTTCAAGATTGTTTTACAGTCATTATTTTTCTGATAACATCCACATTGAGAGGCTTTGAGAATTGAGAAGATCCAAAAGCCCCTGCTCAGAATCTAAAATAAATTGTTTCTTTTCTGGTTTGCAATTTATTAAAACATTGCTATCAAATGAATGTTGTGAAGTCAATTGTAGGACCTTTTAATCAACATAAATTTTTTGTAGGAAGTTTCTGTGTTAAAAAAGACACTGAATTACACAAAACTGGCACTGCAAGCTGATTATGATGCCAAGATTGAATCTCGTTCTGTGGAACTGTAAGTTTGCCTTTTTTATTCAATTTAAGCAACAAAGATTTTCCTTTACATTGGCAAATTTCTGTTTGCATGAAATGAATATTTCCTAAGAATTTAGTTGTCAGATTTTGATTAAAAAACTATTTTGGAAACTAGAATTCAAGGAGATTTTCAGCCACACAAAGTACTCATAAATTTTCATGATTGTGACTAAATGATAAAATAATAAATTTTTTTGTAATTTAGAAGCATGTTAATTTTCAGGTATAACAGAACAAATAGCCACATTGCTGAAATAGAAGAGTTACATAAAGAGGTAAAATAGTTTTTATTTTGAGTTTATGCCATGAAAACTTTAATTCAGTCTTCTTTCAAAATTTTTAAGAGTATTATGTAAATATTTATTCTTTAATTGGACAAATTTTGATCATAAACCTAATCCCATTGCATACCATATTAATTTGCTTTGTATTTAAGCTTGAATGGTGAAATCTTTTTTTCTTCATTTAGAGAGTAAAAGTAGTGAGGCATAGCTTTCGCACTCAGCTTGCCGATGCCATTTGCAAAATATCAACAGACTATCATGTAAGTTGCTAATTAGAATGATGAATTTCTGATGGTTGAGAGGATGACTAGGTTGTGAAGACCAAATATTTACAATAGCTTACCGCTAAAATTTGTATCAATTGCTGATTACCTGTTGCAGCTATTGTGAACAAGGCAGTTGATTAACTCTTCTTTATCTAATCTTTTTTGCTGTTTAGAAGCTGCTTCGTTGAAAGGTCATAGTTTTAGCTGCAAAAGATCCTATGTAGAAAATCCTTAATCAATCCTTATTTTAATTGAAATTCTACATGGATGTTGGCATTTGTGACCATATTCATCAGCTTTTGGAGTTTTCTTTGTGTATTTATTACCTTCCATACTGCCTTTTTGCTGGCTGTATGAATTATTTGCTCAAAAGAAGCTTCGTTATCCTCGAAAAGAACGCACGTCTATGGATTTACTGATCTCTTTAATTGTAGTTGTTCTCTAAGCATTAACTTTCTGGACAGTAGCTTTGGGATGGTAGAGTGAACATAGTTACCTTTGGTCTGTTTGTCGCCGTCCTCCTCATAATTTAGCAAATAGCTTTGATAAGGAATGAATTTTGGTCTCCGATTTCAGCACATAAATTAGTTGTTTTGGTATCCTGAGAAACGTCATATCAGATACAATAGAATTTATCATTTTATAGGTTTATTTTATCATTTTAGAATGATGAAATAATGAGGAATAATTATCCCAGATTTTAACAAAAGTTTCATAGCGAGGCGTTGATTTCAAAACCTTTTTAGGATAGTTGAAGAACTTGACTGGTTTTCCTGTCTCCTAATCATCTTGGACCAAGAAACTACTTCTGACCACCTTTAAGGTGTTTTTCTGTTTCTAATGTTCTTTATATATTACAAAATTGCAAATAAATAAAATTGAAGTCTCATAAAACGGAGCCTGAAAGAGAAATCTTCTCGCATATCTGCTTTACGATGCTCTAGGGCCTTAGTTTGTAAAAGAAACAGCTCGAGCACCCCTCAATGATGCAGAAGATTAAGTCGACTCACTTATCGAAAGAATATTGCTTTACCTGACTTAACTTTAAACTGGAGCACTTCCCCTTTTTTATTGTTTTTGATGTAGATTATGCATGTGAAAAGCAGCTACATTCCTAAAATTTGATACCCTCCAACTTTGGCTTTCTTCCTTAAGGAACCGTAATGTACACAAATCGAGTCACTACTGAGCTATTCCTCCCCCGTCTGTCTATCCTAGAAATACTATGCCTTAAAAGGTGAACTGCAAGACAGAGAACACCAAAGCGAGCTCAATAAAATGGCACAGATTCAAGAGGAACAAAAGCAGGACCATCTTGCACAACAGGAAATGCTTGATATGATGCAGCTTCAATTTTCACATGATGAGATTCAAGACGACGAAGAATCTTCAACAAAATCTCCATCAGTTTCTTCTGAAATGGAAAGGCATGCAGAGGAGATCAGGCATTTGACTGATACAATTTCAAATCTTGAAGATCGCATCGATGAGTTTTCAGAGCTTCTAGATCAGAAAAATGAGGAAAAAGATCATTTAGGTGTCTATCTCGAGCATTTTAATAAAATCATTTCGCTGTAATCTTGAGCAATAACACACGTTTAACTTTCTTTTGAATATACTTTTTATTTTGAAGCAAATCTGAATTTGCTTGGTGTGGACAGTTTGTCTTTCCTCAGTCAGCAAAATACTTTATTCTGCGTTATCTTGTTTAGTCCTTAAGGTTTTACTTTGTAGTTCGTTTTGACATTCAAGGTGTCAGATACCTGCAATTTCTTTGATAATTTGCTTCCGAAGTTCGAGGTTGAGTATCGCGAAAAGATTTTTAGTCCTTAAAATTCGTTTATCTTATTATTTTATGGGCATTTTCTTCCAGCACTCTTTGATAAAACACACTAAAAACAATACATTTTGAAAGAACAAATGTACGTCGTTTGTGCATCGGAATGGCTACTGTAAATCACCTATATAAGATACCTGAGAATATATAATATAAATTACAATTAGATGCGGCAAATCTTTATAATTTGCACGTTTTTGCAGAAAAGGAATGCCAGCGTTTGGTCGAAAAGCTGAACTTAGAACAAGATACGCAAACTCAGGTTAGAAATTTTATGTTATTATATTTTTAACTGTATTTATTAACAAGACACGATATTTGATATTTAATTTTATTATTTGTAAATATTTTTTGCGTTTGTTGGTAGATATATGTTTATTTGGTTTTCATAACAGAAGAGTTATAGAATATTTTGATTGAAACCAAGTTATAAAATGTTGCCTATGTTAACAACCCTGACTTCCAGTGAGAGAATTGTCTCTTTCGCTGGAGCATGCATCATGTGCAGTAGGGACTGTCACTTTTCTTGTTAATCTAATAGCTTAACATGCACTTCATTTATCCCTTTTTGTAGCTGAAAAAGGAAGTGGTGGACCTCAAGCTTGAAATCGAAACAGAAAAGAAAAACAGTCGATTAGAGGTAGATGGTTCATTATAAAAAATGAAAAAGACAATATAAGGAAGATATTTTCGAATAAATTAATCTTTGTTTGTTTAAGCACTTGTGCGCTTTTCATTCTAATAATTAAATGCCTATTTTGAAAACAAATCTTTCAACAGGCTTCATATTATTCGAAGTTATTTCATTTTTTTGTTTTACCTCAGCAAGTGACAATATTCGAACAAGCTGTCCTCCCACTTCTTTCTATTCGTCTCTGAAACACATAGATACACACACTAATTCGAGGTCTTTATCAGCCGATGCATGTTTTTCTTTTAGCTAGAAAGGCAGAAGGAAGAATTGCAACTTGCAATGCAACAACGAATAGAAATAATTAGAGCTGAGGTTAATGAAATTGTTTGCTTATAAATTTTTTTCTCATGGTTTAAACATCCCTGCTTCAGAGTCTTTATCTCAATTTATTGAAGCAGATCCTATCATAATTTATTACACTAGATTTGATATCTATCATGCTTAAATGGTATTCTGGCATGTATAAATATTATAAACTTTCACTAATTTTCTTCTACCCGGAACATTTGCTTCTTCTACCCGGAAATTCAAGCACACGTTCTTCTAAACGCATTTATTTGCTTTGCTGTATCGCGTCTAGAAATTAAAGGCATGAAACTCGTCTTGATTCGATGTTTCTTTTTTATTCATCACAAAATCACTGTGCAATGGTTTATAAAAACGATGTTGAATCGAATTGAACGTTGAAAGAATCAACTGATGAAAAGTAGCGATTGCCACATTTAGAATTTAATTGTTATTAGCTCTCATTAAACAAGGTTTTCCGGATTTTCTGTTTAGGCCCACCGAGAAGCCGAAATGAAGATATCAGACGTGGAAAATGCTGCTAAGCGTAAGGAGAAAGCGATACAAGAGCAGGTTAAACTGGAAAAGGAGAAGCTTGCCGAGGTTAATATGACACTCATGACATTGCTTCAGATTGTGGAACTAGGCTATGATTTGGATAGGGATAAAGTTTGTGAATGGAGCAGAGATTAGCTAGCTTTCAAAAGGAGCGTTGCATTCCCGACAATACATTTTATTAACAATGACACTATCAACTCAATGTTGCCACTTTGTGTTGTTTGACATAAGCTATGGAGAATTTTACTTCGAATTCCTTTTTTTAGTTAAATATAAGCCTTACTTAACAATGCATAATTTGCAAAAAGAGGCAATATGATTAATGCCTGAGTCAGAATAAAAAAATTGTGTTTTTAGTCAAACCATTCGTGTCCTCTTTAGAGTGCAAAGCAAGTGGAGAAGTCTATTTCAAATGACAATTTGGCGCAAGATTTAGCACGCATGAAAGAAATTGATAAGATGCAAAGGCAAGAAATATTGAGGTACGTTTATCTTTTTACTAAAATAGAAAAATTTTATCAGAATCGTGATTTATTAGAAAAAATTGTTAGAAAAAATATTAGGAAAAAAACCAAAAAAGTCACGTTGTAATTCTAATGCAAGGTGAAGTCTACAATTTCAAATTACCCATTAGAAATTTCGTCTGTTTAAATTTTTAAGAACTAGTCACTAATAGTGTCAAAAACCTTAATTTGAATGTCTAATTTGAATGCCTATTTTTCATTTTTTTAAGCAAATTTGGGAATTTTAATTTTTTTTACATAGTGGTACTGCGAAAAATACCACACATCACAGCAAGTTGCTTCTATGCAGCACAATCATGTCACTGTTATTTATCATTTTTAGACAAAATGTTTACTTAGGTGAGCTCGTATTATCTCTTTAGGTTGCAAAAGGAACTTGAAAAGTCCAATAAAACATGGGAGGTTAAAGTTACTATTTTGCAGCAAACGTGAGTAATCTTCTAATGACAGCTTTATGCCAATAACCACGATGACTGTTTTTGTCAACAGTCAACATATATGAGTTAAGCAATGTTTTTATGGAACAGATGTATATTTCTGTTGTTCATGTTCACCTCTTTGATATATTATCACTTGTTTGATAAATAATCATAAAGCAATGTTTTTATTCCACACATATAGGATGCATGCACTGAAGGATGAGATGTTTCTGCGAACATCTTTGAAGAGACAATCTGCAAAACTGCAACACGCGGCCATCACTTACGCCGTGAGTTGTTTTTTCAATTCATTTGCGAAAATGAAAGTCACACACCGCGATTTTCACTGCGAGTTGCACTGCAAACGATGACCTGACCCAACTTGAACATGTCCCAGTGAAGTTTGCTACTTTCCATCCTTCAAACTTATTTGCATATCGAGTCCTAAAAATCGAATCCTTAAAATTCATACTGAGGAAAATACTTGTATAAAAGAGGTTTGCAAAACCTTAACAAGCAAAGAATAAAAACGAAATTGTATTGCTTGTCTTGTTTACCAATACCAGATTTTTTACACTGGTTTTCCATTTTTTGTACCTGCTCTCCGTTTCTACTGGGTCCCTTCTTGCTTCTTTCATTCAGAGCGATGGTCCTGCAGCTGCTTCTGCTGCTCTCGGCCCAACCAAACCACCGAATGCAAGCAGAAAATATCAACTGGTGAGTTTTCCCTTACATTACCCCAAAAAACTTTGTTAACCATTATTGAAATTTGAGTAGAGGAACTTTTATTTGTGATTATTACAAAAAGATTCCTCCTTTTTTCTAGTATATTGTAACATCCAATATGGTTTTTTGTGCAAATCTATTGTATTCTATTGATTCTTCATAGCAATCCACATTGATTCAGGCACGTTGTCTATCATGTTCATTTTTAATGGATATCAATGAATTTTGGCATCATTTGCTTAAACCTACTGTCATTTGTTTTATCATCTCTTTCTAGCCGAATATAATTCAAGGACCAAGATCAGGTAATGAATGTGAATTTCTTTACGAATTGCTTCACGATTGTACTACAGTAAAGGAAATCTTCAAAAGTGTTTTAAAACATTTCTCGAGTAAACGTTCTTGCTAAAAAATGACTGAAGATGGATAAACAGGATGTTTTTGTAGAAAGACAGACCCAATTCACCTTAATGCACGATCTCTCGTCTTCGGAACTTTTTTGCGTCTAATTGATTGATTTGGTTCATGTTCTACTTGAATTTATCAATTCCTATCAGGTCTTCACGGTGACGAAAGCTCAGAAGATACCCCAGAGAATGATTTTCGGTTAGTGTTGTATCTATTTTTGTCTGGATAATAGACTGAGTAATGCAAAATGCTTCAGTGGACTTTTAGCTATCACAATGTTTACTTGCACTTCGCAAACTATCCAGGAACTAGAAATGAAGAAGAGTGACTTTTCTTGGAAAATTTATTTGAAACCAAAAATAACTGTTGATCTTTCCTTTCACGACAATTCCTTTTAAACCTCTTTTGTCAAAGATTTTGTTGTCTCCAAAGTGGCTAATAGTGACTACTTAGCTTAACACAATTGCATATTGTAATGGGAGACAGAAAGGCTGGCTTAATTCTAGAATGTCGACGCTTCCTTGATTTGTATATGCTAAAAACTTCTAGATAAATTCTTGTATGAAATACGATGAAGAAATCGTGCAGTTTTCAAGAACATTCCAGTATGGTTTATTTCCCCCTTAATTTTCCTTTGAATTTATCTCTCACTACTTCTCGTAGGTTTTCAAGAAAAATGGAGACAAAGAGAACCTCAGCTCCTCCATTGCGGGAGGTACCCAGCGCTCCATCGCCAACCCTAGAACTCTCTCACAGACAAAGGCACTTAGCCTCAGTTAAACTCTTTCGACTTGGTTAACTTCCTGCCCCTGATCTTGAAAATATGTATATAGCACAAAATTGTACTAGTAACACGTTCCTCAGAGTAAGAAAGATCCGAAGCATTTTTTGCACTCACCTTCTAATAAATGGGAACAAACTTTTCAAGATTCGATTTTCTTCCATCTATTGCAGCAATATCTTCTCGGTTTTCGAATCATAGGCAGCTCTTTATAATCTTCTTGCTTGCCTTACTTTTTTCCACTCCATCGTCACCGTTTTCCTGGTTAACGTCCCCTGATCTTTTGATTAATAACTTTGATTTTCAACAGAAGGTCTTATATGTATCATAAGATATTTAAACAGGTCACCAGATTCAGCTTAATAAAGCTGCTATCAGTCTGGGACCTGTTAAAAGCAAAAGTAAAAATATATGCATGAATTTAAAAGGTAACTAAAACTTATCTTATATAATCTAATCAGATAAAATGTTCACCTAACTTAATTTTAAAACGTAGCATTGAGTTTTCAGTTTTAAGTTTGATTGGCAATTTGTTAAAAAGCCAGGCCTCTTGAAACTGAATACTTCTTCTATATACTTCCAATTTTGTGTTCGGAATTTTCAAGCTAACCACAATGCCTCGGTGTTCTATGTAAAGTAATGTTTCCTTTACAATAAAGATATTCCACTTTCAAGATACATCAGTTTCCTAATCCAGAATAAACATTTGATCCATGCGGCGAAGTGCACAGGTAACAGTATTGAGTTAATCGCCCCCCAGAGGGAGCAAAGTAAAATAAATAGTGGTGGATTCTGAGCAATGGCACCAGAATACACTTTTTGCGAAAATTCCAACATTCTTTGAGCTGTTCGCAAATGCATTCCTGTGTGGATAAACACATGATGATAACTGGGAGATAGATGCCCAAGAAGTATTTTTCAAACCATAAGAATCCTAACGCAAACAAATCAAACTACACACGTGAAAAATTCACGAAAATTTTTTTAGTTCCGGGTGACAGAAAAAAAATTAATGTATTGCACCCGATTAAAACAAACAAACATTTTCCCATTTAGCGTTGAAGTTTCTTAATTGTTTCATAATGTTTCTTAATTGTTTCTTAATTGTTTCTATGCTCGTTCCTAATAAAATGCTAGATATTAAAATTCAGAAATAAGCATAAATAATTCGACTTCTTTTCTCGGATTCTACTTTACAGTAAGTGACAACTTTGTGATTAAAAAGTGATTAGTTGTGTTATTTAATTACAAACCTTTCTGCTTTTCGAACTTTTTCAATTGAATTTATAACGTCAACCATCTTGACCTGTCTCGTTTTTATTAATGACGTAAAATTTTATGGGAATAATCATTACCATACAATTGGTCTAGCCAAGACACCTATAAGTTGTTCAAGTATTTTGTAGACATTCCCGAAGGCTATTTTTATGTCAAGTTTGGACGGGAAATGTTAGTACGTTTAGGGAGAACAGAGGTTTCTCCTTTCACTCGCTTTCTTTCTTCACAACTCGAATTCTTTCCGTAAGCATTTGACTTAGCAGTACATTAAGTAAGTTAACGTATACAGACAACAGGATTTCGAAGATAATTAATAGAGAGTGCGGGAAAATAACCGACCCTCGCTCGGGTCCATGCAAGGGTGCCATAGGTGTAGGGGCCACATAAACTAGTGAATTCTGTTTTGATATAGAATTGTTTGAAATGTACAAAAACTGTAGCAAACTTATTCCCATATACAGTAAAATATTTTAATCGAATGAACGAATTTAAGTTAATTCAAAGGGCGTTGTCGCAACAATTTTTCTGCTCGCTTCGCTCGCAGGGGCCTCATCTTGCCGTTTTGTCACAGCTGACCCAAGCAGGGCAGCCGAAAATTAATCCCATTGAAATTTTTTGTCATCGAAATTTCCGGAACTTTTTCGAAAATTGAGTGCTTTAACAAAAATTTAAAAAAGCTTCAAACTGGGCTTGTCAAGATGAGTTTAAATAGAATTTATAAATGCGTCGATATTTTCTCTTTCTTAGTAGGAATGGATTATCCAAACGATCAAACCCTGAAGTTTTCTTAATGATATTTTTAAGAACAAATCTGCCCATACTTTATTTCTCATATCCTCCCATCGAAAGCTGCCGTGTCTCCCCTTTCTTCCCTCTTATGAAATTTTTCTATTTTTTCTTGCTTCTTTGTTTTGTCACAGTTGTTCATAATTTTGTGAAATTCAAATTGTGGAATAACATTAATGATTATATGTGCAACACAAGCGTATGTAATAGGGCACTGGGCTCGATAACCTTTTAGGTTCAAAAACATTCTTTGGTAATTTCTTACTTCTTAATGTTTATGACATAGATGTGTTTAAAATAGATCTTAAGCATATATCTTGTAAGGTTGTTGTTTGATAAAACGAAATTGATTTTGATTGAAAAACATCTGAAATCCCAAGTTTCTGCGTTTGTTTGTAAACATAAGAACTTTGGCTGTATTGACTTTAGGCTCAGTGCCAATTCGGAAGCAGTTCTGTCGCTCATTGTTTTATGTGATTGATTAAATGACATCGGAACATGATACTTGAATCGTTTGGCTGACTGACACTGCGAGGGTGAAAAATTCAATCGGCGACGGAGAGACAGCAATGGAAATGATGCTAAAGCGAAATAACTGGATTTCGAAATGAAGAACACTTTATTCTTTGCATTTGTGGTACTAACTGGTGTAATCGGTAGGTCCTTTGTTATTCACCTTTCTTTTTTATTAATGATTTCGTAATATCGTGTATATTTTCAGGCCTATTAGCACGGCTTTAATTGACAGGGTAATGTTCGGTCAAAGCTTCGTTCTTTTCAAAATCATCTCGTTGTTGCCAATATTGGCATGGTATCTCTTTCCACAGCCCTTCTTTTTCTCTGGTAGCTGTTTTCAAGCCGTCAAGACATGTTTGAAAATAGTGGTAAAGATTGGGAAGCTTTTGAGTTTTGATCAGATTATCCTATCTGCGAAGCCCAGTGAAGGTGATAAAAACCGGAACTCATTTTTAGCGGACCCCATCAAACATTTTGATATTCATTTGGTATGATTGAAAGTTTTGAATGTCGGTGAAAACTGAAATTGTGTGACCAGCGGCTGGGGTCATACTGCCATTGAGAGAGGAGGTTTTGATGTAAACTGCTCTAGCAAACTTAAGTGTTATTTTGTGATATTTGTGAATTTAAAATGGCTGAAATTTCCTTTTCAAGAAAGTGTTTTAAAGACACCCTTCCTAGCTTAAACAAAAACAAAAGATAAATAACCACAAGTGAATAATAAGAATTGAAGAAGATACAAACACAACCAGGGAAAACTACAATTAAGCCTGATTGGTAACATTTGATCTGATGAAGAAAAACCATGTAGACTTCAGGAAAACGTGCACGACGTAACTTTTTTGAGTGATAAACACCGAATTTTAGACAAAATACTCCTGTTTGTCACAGCTTCTTTGTAAAACCTGATATAGGGATTCTCGAGTTTTGACTTTAGGCTCATTCAGACATAAAGTCATCATACATCTGTGTTTTTGGTAGTGTGGCTAAGAAATGTATTGATCACAATAGACAAATAAATGTTCCAGCAAGCTTTTCTCTGTTCGTATAGCCTATTGTAATCAAAATTTCAAATAAGCATGAATTTTCATGTATGATGTGAATTTAACTAAAATTGAAGGCGCTGCCTCTTCTCCTTGGTTTTTCAAATGTATCACTGAGATTTTAATTCTAAAGTAACCTCTTTATTTTGTTAACTGGTTCTGTATATAAAACAGCAATAAGCAGTAGCTCCACGCGGAGTAATTTTCTGGGTCAATAATCGATGATCCGGTAGCACTCTTTCCAATCCAGGGGCTGGTCCGCATTTTAGTTCCATGCTGAACTGCTCCGCCGGTGATTTCTGTTTAAATTGCTCAACAATTGTTTCCTCCTTCTGTATTCCAAAGCAATTAATTAATCATAATTGGATAATTATATTTGTCCAACTCTCTAAATAAAGTTTTGAAAGAGAAATTAGCAACTGAACACCCTAATTTAGGAAGAAAAACACGACGGCACGACAAAAGTTTTTAAACAGCCATTGTTTTTATTCAGAAAAACCGTTAACATGTAGCCACAGAAAAGAAGTGATGTAGCCTACTTTTTGCCTTTAAATCAAGAATCACCGTTGAGGTCAGTAATAAGTTACAATTTACGATTCATAGTAAAAATTCCCTTAAAATAAACATCATACCAAAGTTAATTTCGGGAAATTTTCGTAGTTCTACCCGCTAAAAGTACTTAAGTTAAAAAACTGCAATTTTTGAAACACTCGGTTGTCAAAACTCGAGAATCCCTATATCAGGTTTTACAAAGAAGCTGTGGCAAACAGGAGTATTTTGTCTAAAATTCGGTGTTTATCACTCAAACAAGTTACGTCTTGCACGTTTCCCTGAAGTCTACATGGTTTTTCTTCATCAGATCAGATGTTACCAATCAGGCTTTATTACATTGCCATAAATTTACTTCCGCGTATGTTTTCTTCGTTTTGTTCGTTACTTCTCCTCCGTCGTGTAAACAATAACGCAAGTTCAAATCGACTGGCATACGTTTTTGGGACAGGGTTAGTATGCAAAAGGCTTTTCCATACAGCCCCGTCACTTTCTTAGTCAAGTGCCCCCCCCCCCCGGGATTATTGCATACCAAGAAGAATGTTGCATTTCTTTGAATGCTATTCACAGCATCCTTTGACAAGCTAACGGTTTTGAACTAGTTCCGTCGAGAGCCAACTCGGGGGGAGGGCGTGGGGGTTTGATGCTTGGACTTGTGTGACTCCATTTAGAATATGCCTATGAGGTTTGGTCCCCGCACACAGCTGAATTTAAGTATAGAGTTGAAATCTTATAAAGACATGCAATCCGTTTTGTAATGGATGATTATCGTCAGCGGTCAAGTGTAACAGAATTATTGTTACATTTAAAATGGGACTCACTCGAATCGCGTAGATCATTATTTCAGTTAAAATACGTTCATAAAATGTTTACAAAAGTGCTTTGAAACCCCTTGATTATTTTCCAATTGCAGCTTTTAGAACGACAAGAGAGACACACTCAAAATAGATTATGCCAAAATTTGGAAGAGTTGAAGCTGTTAAATTTACATTCTTCTTTTCGATCATACCCATTTGAAATAGCTTGCCTGATAACATAGTTAATAGATGTGTAGACATTTTTATCGAGCCGCCATGGGTCGTTAAATGTATTTTAATGATGATTATGATGATGATGATGATGATGTTGATGATGATGATGATGATGATGATGATGATGATGATGATGATGATGATGATTATGATTATGATAATTCTAATAGCTGCATCTTTTGTAAAGTTTTTATCTTAATTTAGTTAATATATACTTTCTGGTCACTTATTCGTAAACAATAATTAGATATTAAAGTAAAGGCGGCGATCTCCTGTATTGCAACGCTATCGTCCTTTACAATTTGCATCGTTTTCACCAATAAGAAAGCTCAATAAGAAAGCCAACACGAATTGTTGTCTTTGCGAATAAAAATCTCTTCTGCATAGGAACAAGCGTGAGAAGACAAGAGTGGATCGCTGGTTGCTACGAAAAAACGTCTTTAGAAAACGTTACTCGTGTGGAGGAGCCCGTGGATGGTCCCAATCACTGTACTTATCAATGCACAAGGAAAGGGTAAGAAATAATGTAATTTGAATTTGGAAGGTTGATATTGTAAGAATGATGATGGTCCCTTACAGTGCTGAGAAGAGGGGGGTCAGGGGGGTCAGGGGGATCACTGACCCAGGGGCCCATGAATTTAGGGGCCCATAGATGATAACTTTGTGAGCAGTGCAGTTGATAAACAGTTAATAATTAGCAATTCAGCGTCTCCATTATCAAAACTTGTCAATAATAGAAAAAATAATAGAAAAAAACCTTTAAATGAAATAAGGTAGAATCAGCAACAGTATTAAAACCCCATTATGTTTATCAAACAGAGCTAGTAGCTTAAGGTAATATTCTAGTTGGTTAACAAAACAATTTACATCGGTCAATTTGGGAGCTATAGCAAAAAATTTCGGAAATTTCAGTTTCTTTAGACAATTTGAACGATACTTCAACTGATGCAACACTAGCAAGTTAAGTCAGAAACAACCTTAATGCAATGAAAACATTGGAAAATAAGCGTTGCAAATTCAAATGCTTAAGCTTGTTCAACAGCTGCAATGGTTGATGCTCCTTAGAAAAAGTGACTACCCGGTGATGTTAGGAGATATGTCATCTTTTTTAGCTGAGCAGAATTTTGCTCTTTTTTGCTAGGTCATCTTCCTTCAACCTTGTGTATAATCAAAGAATACTGAACCCCTCGCATATCTCAACAATTGACATGAATCGCCTAATCATCTTTGTTGTAACACTATAAATAATAACAATGCCGACATTATCTTGAATTTTACAAAAGACCTTTTCCTGGTTTTCACTTCAAGATAGAGATAAACTTGACTGATTTCTCTTGATCTTCAATTTTTTGGGACATCTAGCCCCTCGTCTAAACAAGGTTCTTCCAAAATCAACTAGTTTTTTATTGACATTAAAGGTTGCGTTCTGATTGCTAGATGTAAAGTTTTTCAAATTATCTGAATAGTGAAAATCTATTTGGTGCATCATGTCCGTTTTGATCAAATTTAGTATTTGAACGTTTTTCACTTCCTAAGATTTTTTAAATGTAAAGAATTGCATATTTTATAGTTAAGAAATATGCATGCATTATGACGATAGAATACAAGTCGTATTCAAACAATATTGAGAAGACTAAAGGAGTAATAGCCACAGTCGCAATTTCAGCAACTAAAATAGCCGCAATTTTAGCAACCATCGTCTCAAAAATTTTCCTCGCACCCCTTAAAAGGGTCGCCTCCGGTGTGCCTTGCTTTTTTCTTTCGTTTTTACCCAGGGCCCAGAAATTCTCTCCGCGGCCCTGGTCCCTTACCTGTTTTTTTCATTAGCCTTTACTTACCATGTGGAGTTGGTCTTGGATTAGGAAACAATAATTTTCAATGGAATGCTTACTCAAAATTGACGAAGTCATTTAACAAGAACAGACCGTTACAAACAGCCTTACATATGATGCATTATCTCCTTATACTATTAGCAACTATTTTGTGTACTAACCGATTTTCAAATTTCCAATAGCGCAAAGTATGCTGCTGTGCAAGGTGACTCACTATGCATCTGTCTGGGGGACCTTCGCAGTTTCCAGAAAGTCGACGAGGCGCGGTGCAATGTAAGGTAGGCTGTCAAGTCTTGCGAAACCAACCATTTCAGAAACCTGTGGGGGAGCCATTTTTATCGCTTATTTTTATTTCAAGAAACAATGTCATTCAAAATTAGAAAATGGAATTGTATATTGGTAGAGGTATAAACTCTAGGTTAATAAATAAACACTCGTTGAGGATGAATTTTTCATTTTCACTTTGTGATTATTTCATTAAGACATTAGGCAAGCCTGGTTAGGTACTGTGTTTACCCCTCTTGCTCCTTGTTTGTGTACATGACATAAATGACATCACTCTGTGAATATTGTGATATCATTTTCAGTTATTCTGAGTCCTAGAGGTTATTTCATACCTCATTATCACCTTGCTCTCGGACTCGTGTCAGACTTTGTGGTGCGGAGGTGGCTGCCTTTTGGCCAGTCAAGGCCTTTATACGTGACTTTTTTTATCAACCAAAAGCAACTTGGCAGACTTTCAAGCTTGGGTATAAAAAGATTACGTGGGCACAAGCAAATGCTGTGTTATGAACTGAAAGACGATCAATGCTGGACGTGTTTCATGTTTGTTTTGATGCTTCCTAGTATCGGATTAGAAACGTTGTCTTTCTATGTTTTTTTATAAGTCAGAATGCATGACCGCCATTTGCGCATGATTCAAACTAGTGACGTTGGAACCGGAGAGCCAGGGGCAAACACCATCTCATTTATTTCCAGCAACATTTGATCCTGAGCATTTTCATAATGAGCTAGCAACATGGTGAAAAGTGCCTCTTTTGCAATTCTCTAAACACAAAATAATGTCCATAAATACAATAGTACCACGTGCCTAGGCCCCTGTTGCAAATGAAATCATAAGGTGCGTGAGCTGAATTAATTAAATGTTTAATTTCTCGATAGCTCATTATGAATATCATCCCATTTTTCTGTTAGACTTTATACATTCAGAATTATTACTTATTATTTTTCCTCAACAACTTTTGCTCATAATCTTTAGTGTGCTAGTGCAAAATTGATTGAAGTTAATTTGCAGTTGCTGAACATGGCCTGGGTGGTGTGAGACTGTTTGATCACGTTATGTCAGGTTTCAGGTCCTTGTATGTTTTTAAGTGCTCACTTCTTTAAGTTTGTAATTTAGCTGTGAAATGGAAGGGACATTAAGTTTAAAGCCAGTCTTTTATTTCAGCTGCACGAAGTTGTCACATCTGAAATGCGGTGGCCACGGAGAAATAGTCAGTATTTTCCATACCACTGTTCCCATAATTTTCAATCATTCACTAACGGGGCCAGAGCTTGCCGCGACAAGAAACTCTTCGCACTTTGTCTCTAATGCATGGCTGACTAATTCAACTAATGTATCAAAAAGCAATTTTTCAAGTTCAGATCATGCAGCAGCTAACGTTGTGAGTGCCACCTGGACAGTGGATGATTTGATGGTAAAGTCAGTGCGTAAAAGGGTGACCAGACTTCGATTCACAGATGGACTAAACTTTACGTTTGCTTCATACGGGATGTTTAAAGTTTGTGTGAATGTATCGAACGGATACATCTGGGTTGCCGAATGCGCCTCCGTCCTTGCAGTTGAAGGTATTCACGTGTTGGAAGTCGTCAACATTCATGGCGGTAAGCATACGGACAAAGGAAAGTACGCGATTATGCAGACCAGCTATTTTCATGTCGACGTCATTGTAAATGCTGGAAGTTTTGCAAACTTGCACTTTAATTTTGGTGACACTTTAAATGCAGCCGAGGTTAAACGAAATTACCAGAGCACTATGAAAAACTGTTCTTGCCTAGCTCTGACGAGGAAGACCCATTTGTATAATGAGAAAGGCTCCTTCTCTCTTAACATCACTGCTGTAAATCACGTGAGCAGAAAGGAGCTGATTTTTTTAGACAAAATAACGGTCGATGGCAAGATTGAGGGGTGTAGTATAACGACAAAATTCGTCGCAGCTGGCAAAATGACGAGGGTACACCTGCAGACATTTGGTACATTTACTTTTGCCCATTTTCACTGGACGCACCCTAGCAACAGACAAGAGACCACAACGGTACCCTTTATCAATGTGACATTTCCCAATTACAGTCCGCAGTACCGCCTCAAAGTTTCCGCGTTCAATAATGTCAGTGAAGCTGACTGCACTGGCCAGAACATTTACATTGAACCAGACATCATCAGTAAGTCATAATATACCTTTCACGGGAAACTGTATTTGAAACTCTATTTAGCCACAGAGGCGCAGCGAGCTGGAGGCAGATAATTTAGCTTTTAGAGAACATCCCGAGAAGCTTTGCGATATGATCAGTGAAAGGCACTTTTCTCCCATAAGATAATTTTCGGAAAACTTGCATCAAGTAAAGTCCCAAAATTGCTGTTAGCATTGTCATAAGTTCTGTTTTGTACTACTCGGTTTTATATGGGTCAGTTTTTCTAAAGAATTGATTATGTTTTGAAAAAAATAGAGAAAAATAGGATTTAGGAGGCCTAACAACGATTCTTGGTGCTTTTTTTTAAACACGTAATACATTCTGATAGTTGCGATTTAATGGATGGTGCATTTTCGAAGTGTTCTTTGCTTAAATCGATATTTCGCTTCAATGTACTGATCGGTTTGGCGTGTAGAATTGCTTCAGATTCACAGCCCAACTCCTTTCATTTGACAACCTTTCTGCATTGGCCTTTTTGATATCACTGCTTGTGCTAGGCCAAGCAATAAGTGATGGTACAGTTTTTCTCGCCACCTTCGCTATCATAGCAATCACACTTTACGTTTGAAGAAAACTAGAGTCTGTTCTGCAGAGTTGTCAAAAGTTTTCCATTTTATATTAAGTGAAAGATCGACACAAAAAGATTACTGTGAACTACGCGTTACCAGCTTTGCCACAACTACCAAAATGCATTGCGACCCGCCCTATTTTTGTCTGAAATCTTGAAGTCAATAATCTTTACCATCTTACTTTCAGGTGTTACACTTCAAACAACAGTGAGTCAAGTGACAGTGAATGCAGCCGTCATTTTCACGTCTACTGTGACTACAGATCAAGTGCTATTCGACAGTTCTCTTCAGTATACATGGATTCTCGGGGACGGTCAGGTTGTGCAAGGAACCATTCCAAACCTTGTTTACAAATACAAGCAAGCCGGAAGGTAGTTTTGCTTAATTCTAAGGTTCTTCTTTCTTTATCATATTCTAATGTAGGAGGGGAATTATGTGCTTTTCCCTGCTGAAAAGAACTTTTTAATTCACAATTTTAAATCACCTAAACGCCTTCAAAACCCACCAACTGTCCTTGAAACTTTCACAAAAACATGTTATTGTTTCTTCCGCTTTAGATTAGCAGCCATGTTAGGATTTTTACATTCAACATGATTTCCCATAGTAAGATTGTAATAGTTGTTTTAAGGGTGCAGCCTAGTTTATAGCAAAAAATGCAGGCTGAAGGTAGTAGCTTTATCCAATTAATGCAGGCCGAAGGTAGCTGTGGCTGCTATCACTATGTTTTAAGTATATATTCTGGGTGAGCATGTCGCTCGCATTTGAACACAAAGCAATTTGTCATATTCATAATTGCTTTTTTGGCAGGTTTGAAGTAAGAGTTCAAGCAGGAAACTTTCTTAGCAAGATCTATTCCAACTACGTCACCGTTAGAGTTTATGAAGAAATAACCAAGGTAAGACTCTTTTACGTTCAGAAGCAATGTTTTTTACAACTGCACGGATTTACAAATCCAAAACTAGTTGCTTCAAGGCGAGTTCTTCCAAAAAACTTGACTGTGAATTGCCGAAAGTGATTTTGTTTGTAGTAGCTTCACTAAAGTAAACGAGGAGCACCTATATTGAGTAAACGAGGGACAATTTATCTTAGGTGGAAATACGATATAAACCTTTCAAATTTGGAGAAACAACAGAATTCAGTGCATCTGTTGCAGATGGAACAAATATGACATACAGCTGGGACTTTGGTGATAATGTAACGTTATCCACTGCTAACGGCACTGTTCAGCATAAATACAAGAGGTAACGTTTTGTTGATTCTCTTACATTTGATATTTATTAACCATAACACTAAAACTAGAAGCTATATGAGAAACACAAAGATTTCTGCAGCAAATTATAGGAAAACGTTTGCATTTTTAGTTTTAAAGGCGTATGCTAGATTGTGTTTTTGATATTTCATCATTCTTGCAGAATGGGGAATTTCACAGTCAAGTTGAAAGTAGCCAATCCTGTCAGTTCAAAGGAAGACAGTATTGCCGTATTTGTTCTGCGATACCGTTGCCAAAAACCGGAAGTGTCCTTCTCGAGGCTACCATTAGAAGAGGTTAGCAATATGCACGTACTTTTGCTTGGTAACCCCCTGTTTATAGCATCTAAGTTGTTTCCTGCAAGCAATTTCCTGCAAAAAATCCCAACTCCAGTCTTGCGCTCCCTCGGCTCTCTTGCATTTTTGCTTATGTGCAATGCAGATGCCGCATAGCTGTTTTCCTAACAAAGATTTCTATGAAATTTGAAATCGATATGAATAGCCAAATGATTCTGTCAGTTCGGTTGCCGAATCAGGATCTGGTAGTTTGATAGAAATATTGTTGAATATGTCTAGTGGAGTAGTTCTTTCCCATTTCCAGTTTTCAATGCCGTGTCATTTCAAAGGATCTTGAACGAATCGGCTGTGGTGGAACCCTGTAGAATTTTCTGCCAAACCCAAGTGAGTGCGGTATTTTAGAATCAGTTGCACGTTTTCGATGATTTGCTCATTTTCTGTCTTATTTCATACCAGACTACGAGGAAAGCACAGGAACTAAGAATCGATGTTGATGTAAATGTCAGCTGTTCAGTTTCCAGCACAGCACTTTACAGATGGACGGTATGCAACTGATTAGTCTTGTTTTGTGGAAACTCTCATGAATCAAATGTTTTTGGTTCAAATAAGGCAAAATTTTACATGGACTACTCCATTTACTATGAACTCTAATTCAACGAATAGACTGTCTCATTAAAAGTACTCACTCACTGTATTCATGATTGCAATTCTAAATTCTACGCAAATTAAGATTACGTTAGATGCAGTGATTTCTATCACGAACTGACTCTGTCGAGGGAAATGTTACTCTACGCCTAATGACAGGGAGAATCAAAATTGTCTTGGCTGTAAAAAGTCAGGTCTTAATATTGATTTGTGTGATGCCCAAACACAGTATGCTTCCAAAGAAAGTGTAAAGATTTTTTGTTTGTATTACAGTTATCATTTGTTTGCCTGTTCAATAAACAATGAATGCACTTGGTAACACTGTTAACTAATTACACTCAGGTATTCAGCATGCAGAATGGGAAGAAGGAAGAAAAACTTGCTCGCCATTTAGGCACACTGTCTTCAACATTGAGCCAAAGATCTTTGGTTTTGCCTCCAAATACTCTAAATCCAGGAACCTATCTCGTGCAACTAGTGGTATATTTTCACATCTTACATACAAATCTTTTTTTAGAGATGTCGGTGACGCAGCTTCTGACGCTGTGTATCTCATGTGTACACAGTGCAGTCATATCTACACAAATGTTTGCGTTGTGCATGCTCTTGTCTGCGTAGCAAATTACGCCACTCAACGTTTCATATCTAGCCATATCGCAGTTCTTTTGTGACCCTACTAATTGTCACCCTTCTGATTGCTATGCATTCGTTTCTCTGTAGGTAGAGATGAAAGGAACCGTAGTGTTTACAAAAATCAGCAAAAGAATTAACGTTCTGCCAACAGAAATGCGCGCTGTCATTCGTGGTGGAGATGTTGTATCCATTGGGAGAAAGAGCCATGAAAATGTCACTTTAGATGCTTCTGACTCTTTCGACCCCGACGATAACGAGCGTGAGCCACTGAGGTATGACTTTTTTGAATGAGGAAAATGATTTTGGAGTCATATCCAGCAAGCACAATCTTGAAGAGAAAATACTAATGGATGTCTAATTTAAGGGTTAAGTTTAGGCTAATATACAGAAAAAGATGATGTCAAGGTTGCTCCAAAGAACTGAAAATATTTGCAATATACAGACAGCTTTTGTTTTCCTGCACCCCTTTCTATAGGCTAAACAATCAAATCTATAATCTAAAAGTTGAGTTTCTTAAATACCCCATTTTGAGCTCTCAAATGCATTTAAAATTACCTGCATTAACAATGCTTATAATTGCATAAAAATAGATATTGCTTCAGTGGATCTGGTAAACTCGTAGCTGCAACAGATATTGAGTAGCCCAGAGCTCTTTCTAACCAACCTCAAATTTTGTAAAGAAAATAGCTTAAATTTGCTAGCCTCGAATGCGTTCATTTTGACCTCCACTTGATGACTGAACCTTGACATACAAGTTACGGACAGAAACATAGAACAAGCAACTTCAGATAGTAGTTTCGTTCGTGGTTGATCTTTGATGGGTTTTTAGGAAGTGCTTCATGAACAGTTTATTTACATGATTGGTACCTTCCTTTGCATAAATGATCATATTTTCTATCTGTACTGAATCTCAAATTTTTAGGTTTTTGTGGAACTGTCGAAGCATCATCGGCAATCGACACGAACCTTGTTTCAAACCGAACGTAACTTCACAGTTAAATTGGACGAGACCAGTCTTCGAGTTTTTGCCAAAAATGCTCAAAACATCCGCTTCATTATTTGCGTTTATGGTAACTGCTAGCAACGATAACGACAAGAGTGCTACAGCTTTTCAGTTTGTGAAAGTAGAAAATGGCGAAATGCATAGGTATGTCACTGACTTTTGGGTTACATTTGAAAATGTCAACTAGAAATTTGTTACCAGGACCTAACTCTCTATCGTTAATGATCGTCTCCATATTTTGCCTTTTTATTATCAAACTATTGCATATCCTCTTGCACAAATTCCTGCCTAAACTTGGTGTTATGTTTGCTCCCTCCATTGATCTTTTGTTTATTCTGTTTTCTCTATTACAGCGAAAATATTAAACTACTGAATTTCGATTTCGATTTTAAGCAGCAAACTAAGGAAAGCGTGATTTCTTTCAGACTTCTGATAGAGTGTCCCGAGTGCCACAACCCAGATGTAAACCCACACAACCAAATCACTTTCACAGGTATCTGCAGTGATTGCGAAAACACATCTGTTGCCTTTAAGTGGAAGGTATATATGGCTCCAAAAGTAAAGGTTTTTCTTCGACTGTTCGGCAAGTGTATTCCAGCCGATGGAAAAGCATGGGACAGCCAAGGAAACTTGAACGAGACGAATTCCACAACAACAGCAACAATTCCAACAACAAGCAGCACGCCTCTCACAACCGTTACCAAAGCAATAACAACGAAACCAACGGAAAAGACGCAAGGAGCGGATTTTCAGAGACTTATTTGTGAAATGGATCTGAATAACATAAGGATAAATTCTACTTCTCTTGTGAGAATATCTAGAAAACGCAGGGAGGTGTTAGAGGAGTTGAATATCATGACAAAGCAAGGAACTTTAAGAAAAAGTGACCAAGGACACACAGAGAACTGGGATGACTTTGATTTTGATAGCGATAACGACATTGTAACGGATGATTTGTTTTTGAAAGATAATAACGAGGTGCCTGCCGCGTCCAGGTTTACAAAAAGAGTTAAGAGAAACACAGACAGAAACAACGTCACTTTTCAAAGTTCTGCAAGTGGCCAGGGTGGCCCGATGCCAGGTAGAAATTTTCCATCGAATCCAAGGTCAGGACTGACATATTCATCGGGGACTGGCGCTGTTCAAAGTGATGATGATACCTCCAGTAGTGGAGGATCAGGATTCCCACAGGCTTCTGGCTCGGGACGTGGCAACACTGGAGGTGGAACTGGCTCTGGTAGACCAAATTCACTAGGATCTGGGCGCGGATGTGAAGGCTCTGTTGGCGTGGCTGGAGGAAGGGGCGCTGGTTCAGGAAGTGGCACTGTTGGTGGCTGCTCCGGCGGCTACGGGGAGGGAGCGAAGGCAAACCAGAACAAAACTGGTGGAACAAATTCTACAGAAAATGGTGACAAGACCACTGGCACGAGTGGGGACCTGATTTCCAAAAGCCTAGAGGAGCAACTGGAGGGAAAGCTCAATACTATACGTGAAATCATGCACCCTACTGAAGTCGATACACATTCAAGGTTACAGCAGTTGATTTTGACAAAAGGTTCCCTAGTACCAGGACAGCTGTATATGGTTGAGTTTATAGCAGTGTGGCAAAGTGGCGCACATGAACGGATTGCAGGAGAAGCAAAGTCTTACTTCTTAACGAACACTGGACCTTTTCTTGGTTCATGTCACGTTACACCACAAACTGGCGTGGAAGCGAAAACCACGTTTACTCTACATTGTCAGCATTGGAAAGACAAGCACCATCCCCTTAAGTTTTTTGTGCAATACAAGGTACATTCCCAACAAAGACCTACATGGTTATATTATGGTTTGAAAGAGACATTGAACTTTACACTGCCCGCTGGTGAAAAATCGAATGACAACATAAGTAAGTCTATGGGTAATTTCAATTGAGATTCTTTACGCGTCTTTATTTTTCCACGTGCAATACCATTTCTGGCCTTCCGTTTTGTATCTGATCTTGTAATCAGAATTGAAAGCGTTGCTGCGACATCTTGATAAATTGCTTAATATGTGATATCTGACTCTATGCAGACTTTATGCCTCTGTCCTACCATGCAACACTTTAACTCGTTTAGGATGATTATTAAAGTTGCATTCAACTGTTTTTGTTTCTTAGTTGAATTAGAAATCTCTGCTGAAGATGCCGAAGGTGTTAAGACCAAATTGTGCCCAATTCAAGTTACGGTGATGCCGTTGGAAAATACACTCAACTCTATTGAAGAATATTTGTTAGTAGTTCCTTTTGCTGCTCTACTTATTAATCTTTTCTTAATTTATTTCGCTTCTGTATGAAAGTTAATCCGTTTGAATTAAAAGAATCACAAATTAATTTCGGAGACAATACTCGAGCTTACTGCAGAGTTTATATAGCGTTTTTGTCGTATAGATTTACTTAATTTCGATTGTAAAAACTTTGATTTGGAAGTTTGATTCAACGTCTATCTCAACAGCATTCAAGGAATCACAGAGGTTAGGAGCACGGACACGAACCTTTTCTGCTTAAATAGATATCTGCAAATTTAAGAACACAAGTTTCACTCTTAAGTTATCTTTATGGATAAATATTCTATTGATGATGTTTTCTTTTTCAGATACAATCAGAGTATTGGCAATGTTTCGCCATTGAAAGTACACGAAGATCTATTGGATGAAGTTTCCGCCTCGATCTTCATTACCACTGCAACTAACTCTATCAACAGGCAAGATATCCTGGCTATTTTCTGAAATAGTTATATATGTTTGCTTGTAAAGAATTTCTATTTGTCGATCTTCAATCTGTGCCAAGTTTCTCGGAACAGTAACTCCAACTTCCAGGGTCCAATTTGAGCACTCCGTTCCACCATTGTTACTTTTTTGGTGTACCTTAAAAACAGCCTTGATCTTTCCCCCCTCTCTTCCAAATCCCTCCTCCCTTTTCCTTATAAGGGCTTAGCTATAGATTTTTTAGCCTTTCCCTAGCATTTCCAACTGAAAAAACTATAGATTGAAGTAGCAGGAATGTCGTATATTTTGTTTCAGTCTCTTGTATGATGTATAGCTAAGCCATCAACATTTTTAGCGTGAGCACAGCACAAGTAGTTTTTATTCAGAAAATCTGATGAGGAAAATGGAAATTAGACTCAAGCCCTCTTAGTGATCAAATAATTTTGGCAGTTATTATAAACATAAGCATTTCTGATACTTTAATTTCCACGTAGGTTGTTATCTGTTATGCCTGGTAGCACCAAGCACAAACTACGCCTGCAAGTGCGAAGGAGGCTGTTAGAGAGTTTGAGCAAGTTTCCTGTTCAAACAGAGGTAACCTTAATTGTGTCACATTCAGAACATGGCAGACATCCGAGTTTGCATTCAATAGTTTCTGTTTTTCCCTTTTCTTCTTGGATTCACAAGGGCTGGCTTTGCGTTGACATTAATTGTTCACATTTATGTCAACTCTCAGCCGCTTAAATATTCTCCACCTTCTGCTCTATTCTTTATGACAATTTTTTATCAATAATTTTTGAGTATTCTACAAACCGTGAAAGTTCAGATAGTACGTATTTTTATCGAATAAACCATGTTTTATTCTAGGCGTATGCTTTGCAGCAAAGTAGGATGATTAGAGCATTGATGTATAAACCATCAGAGGTAACTGATCTTCTAATTGTGTTTCTTTTTCAAACACATATTCTTGTTTCCTTTGATTCGTTTTTAGGATATGCTATGGCAAATGCAGCTAAATATCTTGTTGTATCCATGATCAAAATTTCCAACACTAGAACATTGTTCAAATAGCGTCAGTTTTTAAACAGTTTTTGTCAAAATATGATTTTTTTCCTGTCTTTGATTTTTTTCCATGCGACTTTCGTTCAAGGCAGAGTTGGCTGTAATTTACGCGATCAAACGTGCGTACAATCGCGCGCTTGGGGTGGAACCCGTCTGATAGGGATGGAACACGATTGTCACCAAAGAAAAATCGCTGGTCGAGACTGATTTGAACCGTATAAAGATCGCTATATTTATTTTAATATCTTATTCATTTCTTATAGTTTTATTTGAATATCTCATTCATTTTCAAGGTTTCTTCAATATCGGTGGAATTTTCTAACAAAGCAAGCAGCAAAATTGTATCATTTTATGAGGAATTCAACAAAGTTCTTCCCAGAGACGTCGCAGAGGATATTTTCATAGTTGTGTCCAGCATTTTGTCGTCAATGAGGTATTCTTAGCTCTGTTTTCCTGAAACCTTTTTCAAAATTTAGGCGATTGTTAAAGCCATGTGCTATTGAAACCGAATTTATAGATTAAAGCTCATAATTTTCAATTTAGTTTTTTGTTGAAGTAAATTTTTTGTAAGGCTTTCACTGCTAATAATTTCTTTTCAACATTTTTTCTCTTTTTGATGCATATTAACTGATTTTTACGCAAATCCTTTCATTTTGAACAGTTCACATTTCAATGTGATAATTCTGTTAGTAATTTTCATTTAGTGCTTTCTAATGAATTAATTTTAAAGGCCTCGTCTTCCAAACAGTGATATTCATTTTGCATTTTCACATTTAATCTCGCATTTTGTTATTTCCAGTAATTTTGCTTTCAAAGTTGGTGATGATAGTGACATCTATACTAGTATTAGTAACTGTCATTTTAGCGACTTCCATTGAAAGTTTTTACTTCTTATCATTTCCTCTTAGCAATTTTCATGCTATTTGATAAGTAATTGGACAAGTAATTAGTGTAATACGTAATGATTCACATTTGAGTCGCAGGAGAAAGCAGGTATCAAAGTTATCCTACACTGGACTACTGGTGAAAGAGACAATGCGCATTCATGACAGCGTAGTCAAGGTGTCCTTTTTTATATTTCATTATAAAATAGTGTTGAATTACTTATGTGTTGAATAAGAACTATTAACCAACGGTGTACAAGGCATAGCTGAATTTCTATAGACGAGTAGGTAAAGCGTACTAAGTGTAACATTCCTACCAAAAAATAGAGTGCTTGTTGTGACACAGCTTGCAATGATACCTCGTGACTGAAGTCGTTATCAAATATTATTATTTCAGTTGCATTTAAAAAGTCCTTTAGCTTTCATTGTGACCAAGCCAAGAAACTTCCTGCCGTATGCGATCTTTTGGGAAGTTTTCATTTTAGGCACTGTGGTAAGCTTTCGGATGAATTAGTAGATATTTCTTAGAAAATATTATAGTGCTCATGTACATGCTTCTAAATCGCGGTTTTTGCTCCTTGTCAAGGCTCCGAATGTCGAGGCTGCAAAATTCACGCAGTAACACAGCTTCTACTCCTTTCAGGCGCTACGACGCGTCGCACCAATGACTGTTCTCAAGGGTGACTTCATCACCACGATCTTGAAAATCCACCAAAGTGGCGTTAATGGAACTCTTTCGAACAACGGTTGCTCTTTCACGTTGCCTGCAGAATTGGGAAGGCTGATAGTGAATGAAACAAGGGACATTGGCAATATCTATTCAAGAATGAGTGTTTATGAAAATAATCCATTTGTATGGGCAGCAAAAGAATACAAGGTTGGTTACAATCAATAGTTTATTACCGTACGATTCTTACCGCGCGTATTTAGTAACAAGAAGGCTTGATACAATTTCCTCTCAAACATCTGGCTTTCCAGATTGACAGTTATAGAAGTAAGCAAGCTTCTCTGTTATGTTCCTTAAAGTTCTTCAATAATTTGGAAAGACGGCAGTGGGTTTTTCGATTTAGATGTGTTTCTGTTTTTCTGCCGGCAGAATAGTCTAGCTGTGGTGAAATAAGAGCAACTTATGCATGCAAATAAATTTATTGCTTTCTATGCCACCTTTTAATTATTGTATTCTTAAGTAAAAAATATATTTACGTTAAAACGTGTTCTCGTTGCAGATTGGCACAAAAGTGGCAAGTCTTGACTTCAAGAATGCATCTGGCGCACCAATCAAAGTATCAAATTTAACTGAACCCGTTATTGTTAAGCTTCCAGTCCGGCATTCTCTGGCAAGTGTAGCTAGTTGCGATTATTTCTTTATTAAAATATTCAAAAGAGTTTTTCAGTGGCGAATTAAAGCAGGCAATGGAAATATTAACAGAACAATCATTACTATACATAGTATGACGAACAAAAAGGCCAGGGTAGCATCTTTTAAACTTGTATGTGATGGTGAACATAACACTGCAGGTCGGCATGTGTGATGTGTTTGGGTATCATTACTTTCAAGTTACTGTGTCTAAGCTTTCAAGTTTCTGGTTGGATTTTGAAATTTTCTTAGTTAATATTAGTAATTGGTTACATGTTGAAAATATTTTATACCTAAATCGCTTTCTTTACAGTTAATGGAAACAGGAGAACACACAATAGCAATGGCAAAGATGAATATTCATGAATTCAATTTGACAAAGTCCAAAAAATCAAGGACGTTCATCAGAATAGAAGAAAAGAAAGAAGGGAGGGACAGTGATCTCGTTGCCATAAAAGCAGTTGTAAGGTAACTTTAAAGTTTACAAAATGACGTAGAAATCCTACAAACCTACAAATCTTGTTTGGCGAAAGGTTTCGGCAAAAGTGAGGAACAAAACACTGAACTTGTTGAAACAAAAAATATTTTATATTTTATTCTGGTTCTTTTAATGATGACAAAAATCGCCACTAGGCTGGAACCGTTAAGAATCATGTAAACTTCATGGTAATGATGAGGGTATACTTCAGAAAATCAAAGCTGATAAATGAGGTTTGCACGGTCAGTATGATGAAATACAAAATTTCTATAAGGAGGTCTTGGTGTGAATCAGAACAATTGATTCCTGAAAAACTTGGTAAGAGCGTTAATGCTGCGCCAGAGCAGAAGCGTATCACAGCACGAACCCCAATTGCGTGTATACAAAGTACTGCTTAGCGGATTATTCAGTAATTTATCATTGGATTGAAACGGGGACGGGTGAGACCGTAGATTACAGGTTTGGAGGAAGATCAACAACTGTTTGCAAATCTGAGTTTGCGTTGAATATGATCAAATTTTTTAAACGTGCCAATGATCTCTAACTGATATCTGCTCTGGAGCCTTCTTGTAACGCATAAAATTGAATTGCAGTTTTAATGAGAAGCCAACTGAAAGGCTGTACAACAGAAGCCTCGAGTTCTTCCACAACGCTGCATCTTTGCACCTCGCTTCTAACGTGGGTAAGTGCTTTATGCTGTACATGAAGATGAGTAAACATTTTCAGTCTGTTTCCTCCTTTGATTGTAGCTTATAAAAAGATTATCGAGTGAATAGGTGCAAGGATGGCTCTGTGTAAAGGGTCGCTGACTTCAAATACAGGCGTAGAAATCAAGGTGTGGTCCCATTGCAAGGAAGAACCAAGACACTGCTCGATATGCACAGCTTTTCAGTGTTCTAAAAACTACCTTCGGATGCTAGGTAGAAATAAATACAATTAGAAAAAGAATAGAGAAGTTAATAAATATTTCCAATTAAGATAAAGTGCAAGTAGTTTTATGGTTTTGTTCGTTAATCAATGAGATTATTTTTTATTTTTAGGTTTATCGAAAGTGTTTGTTGGTGTTTTTATGAAGCCAATAGGACGTGTGCCTAAAAAGGTATCGGTACTTCTTAATCGTTTCATTATGATGAATTCCATTCCAGTTATTTTCCACCAGTTTGGGTTCCTTTGAAAGCCTTTTCTGATTATCTTTTTGCTCATATTTAGACCCATCGCCAATCGTTGGGCTATAATACGTGAACCATAGTTTAATGATTTCTTTCCTACGCAAGATTAATGCCTGCTCTTATTATAGCTTAACTAGAGAGCCCTCACCAAAGGGCGTATCAGGGGGAAAAACGCCAGTGGCGATCACTGAACTTGCGCCCCTCTAACCACATGACAACAATATTTTGTATTTTCATTACCCCTGCTGCGGAGTTTATGTTTTCACTGGTATTCATTTTTTATTTGTCTTTGAGCAACTTTCAACAAAGTTTATGAACAACTTTTAATGAAATTTCAGGGAAGTCAGTAAGGATACAATTAACTAATGACTTGATTTTTGAGCAACTTTTTTGCGGTACAGAATTTGAAAATGGCTTTGAAAAAATCAAAAATTTTACGTCATACTAAAAGCGTCTGACACTCCAGATTGTGCAAAACTCTTTAATGACGACATGTTTCGGATAATTGGCAGAGCCCGGTCGTCCTTCCATCTAGCAGTTTTAGGTCGATCTACATAAAAACGAAAAAGCCGCCATTGTGTAGACAAAAGGAGTTCGTTTTCTATCTTGGACTCCATTGGTAATTTTTCTTTAGGCTCGCGGCACTGATTGGTCAACCATACCGGTCTTGCGCTTGCGTTTTTCTGATTGGCCTATTTCGATCCACAACTGGGTATATGTTTTTCATCGTGTTCTTTCGGAACCTTATTCTGACGGTTTATGCTCCGAGGAGTGTCAGGCGAAAAAGCTTTTAGTATGACGTAAAATGTTTGCTTTTTTCAAAGACTTGATTTTTCGAGTAATGTCCAAACCCAGGACTCTATCACAGGATTTCTGCCCTCCTGCCATGCCCTAGATACGCCATTACCACAACTAGGCTTTACTTCCTTCCAGTTAGAATTGTTTTTATGTGGTTTAATTGTAACTTGAATTTCAATGCTTCAAGCATATGGTACAACAGTATTCTGTATCTTTTTTTCTCAATCTACCATTAACCAACAAAGTATATTCCTTGTAAAAAAAGATCCAACAGAAGAAAAGAGGTTCATTTAACAAAGTTTTCAGCAGTTTATTAATTTTGACATTTGTTTGTTTGCAGACAAAACAAGCACAACCAATTAAGTATAGGCTCGATGTCTTCTCTGTGAGTTGCAAGTTTTGGGATGAAGTTGATGATAATTGGAGTGACGAGGGTTGCGAGGTTGCTCTCGAATCAACAATGAGAGAAGCCGTCTGCAAGTATGCCACTTTTTTAATTTCCCAGAATTCATTTTTGCATAAATGTTCTTGAATATGCTTTGGAGTGAAGAGTAGGATTAATTTGAAGCTGCAACACCGAGTTCTGACGCTCATGCAATAATCAGGTAGCTGAAACAGGTCGGGAATAAATTTACAATGAGCAAAGGAACCTGGATGTCTCATTTTGGTTTCAAGTCTCATTTCGTTTCTGAATACATTTCTTAATCTCAGTACGAACAGGAAGTGTGTGATTTGCCAATGATAATCTTTAGTTATGTCAGAGGCTTGTGGCCTTGAAAGGCGCCTTCTCTCTTATTTGTCACCCGCAAACGCTCAATGTTCCAATGTTTGTTTTAAGTATGCTGTTTTTAGTGTAGTACCAAAAGGCTACCATGCTATTAGCTTCATTTTTGCCTGTATCAAGCACAGTGTTTTTATCCTCTCAATGGACAACTTTCATGTCTATTTTTTTTATTGCCATTCTCCAGGTGCAATCATCTTACTGCTTTTGGTGCACAAGTTAATGTTCTCAATGTTTCCGTCGAAGTCAAATCTTTAGTCAGTTTCAAAAGGTGGGTAGTGAAAGTGATCAAGTTTTAGATGTTTCATCTGCATCACTCTGATATGACATTAGCGATGTAAAAATCTTTTGACACTTACCAACAACAATATGAAATAGGGTGCCACTCTTGATGTCGAATATTATGGCATCTAATGCAAAGGAGGCTGCAAGGTATGAGATTTACATGAAAAAGTCTTGATTCAATATATCAGGTAATGCAAAGAGCCAAGCAGTTCTCAGAACCATAAAAAAATTAACTTTCGCAAAAAAACGGAATTCGTTTCCGCTGTTAAGTACGTTGTTCCGAAGAGATCTATATTAGATTTAAGTTATGCGTTACAGAACTGTTGCTTTATTCTATTCTGAATTCTGAAGGGCTTATAAGCGTTATTTTGGATAATTTCTCCTCAATGAAAATCGACTTTCTGTTCTAATGTACAATCTGCTGCAAAATGAGTTTTTATTTCTTGTTTCAGCAACGACGATCAACATTTTGTTTTGGCAGTCATTCTCTCAGTTCTCTGCACGTACCTCATTCTGATAATGATCTACAAATTCACCATCAAGTCGAGGCAGTGGGACGAATGTGTTGCTTATCTCCCAGACAACCACCCTGCCGACCTGTTCAGGTAATTCCCCACAGCAGCTATCTGTAGTGATCTGTATATGCTGACCTCGGTTTGACCTTGTGTCTTGGCATAACTTGTATCAGTAAGTGTTTTCTAAGTATCTCAGAAAGCTATTATAATCGTGATAACTGTAATTTCTTTATAGGTACTTGGTCGTTGTAGAAACAGGGAGCTCACACGATGCAGGCACAACTGCAAGAGTGAGTTTTTAATAGTTTAATGACTTTTTTAATACTTAAGCAAATAGTAGATCCTTTTATTGAATAAGCAGTGGCTAGGCATTGTATATATCGAATCGAGCAAATCGATATACCTTTGCAGGTGTACCACAAGGAACCTTTGCAGGTGTACCACAAGGATCAGTCCTTGGGCCTCTTCTCCTTAATTTATATATTAATGATTTATTCTTAATGGTAACTGATACTGCAGTATGTAACTTTGCTGATGATACTACGATTTTTGCAGCTGACTGTCAATTTAATAAAGTTTTAGAACGGCTAGAAACGGATGCTCTTATTTTATCAAAATGGTTTCCAGAAAACTTTATGAAATTGAATGCAGGGAAATGTCATCTTCTTACCTTTGGAACAAATCAAGATGACTTTAAGATCAAAATCGGTGAGGCCATTGTCGAAGAAAGCTCTGAAGAAAAACTGCTAGGGGTGATAATAGATAAAAATCTTAATTTCAAAAGTCACGTCTCAAATTTATGCAAAAGAGCCAGCCAAAAACTGCATGCTCTTGCTAGAGTTTCGCCATTTATGGGTTCTGATAAACTGCGTCTCCTAATGAACAGCTTCATAAAAGCTCAGTTTAGTTACTGCCCCCTAATTTGGATGTTCCATGACAGATGTCTGAATGCTAAAGTAAATAAAATCCACGAAAGAGCACTCAGAATTGTATATAAAGATAGTCATGCTGACTACGAAGCATTGCTGACTTTGGATAATGCAGTATCAATTCACCAACGCAATCTACAGTACTTGATGATAGAAATATACAAAACCAAACATAACCTGAACCCTAGTTTCATGAGTGAGATTTTTGAAACAAGAAATGTACATTATGATTTGCGAACTAAAAATAATCTTTGCATTCCAAAAGCCAGGACAACTTCTTATGGTATAGAAACTGTGAGATATTTAGGTCAAAAACTGTGGCAAACACTACCTCACAGTATAAGAGAGTCCCAATCATTGGCAACATTTAAAAAAGAATTAAGAGCACACCCTATGGAATGCGACTGTAGATTGTGTAAAAAATTTATTGCTGGGTTAGGTTTTATTTAGAACATTATACCTTAAACCTTTTTAATATTGTATCATATATTTTTATTTCATACTAACTCTTTATAGATAGTTGGCCTTAATTAGCTTCTTTATAGCTATCAGCCGTTCATTTAGTACGCCAACTTTAAACAAATTATTTATTATTATTATTATATTATATATATATAAATCGAGCAAAATGATACTTGTAATCCAGAGTAGAAAATAGAAGCAAATATATTTCTTGGCAAACGATTGGTTGTTGTCATATGATCAACAAAAATTCTCCCTGATAGGTATCTATCGTAATTTATGGTGAGGAGGGACATTCGCAAATTAGGGAACTCACCTGTCACAATGGAAAACAATTTAAAAGGGGTTCAACTGACGTCATCATAATGAGGTAGGAGTCAAATTATCACGTTTCGCTCAGTTTCTATCTTGATAGCAGAATTTTCGCGCAAATGGTTTTCATCAAATGCTTGATATATATGTTATGTAACGAATCAGTGCAAGAGAAGCGGATAATTATATAATGTGAACAGTTTTTTTATCGGTATAGAACTTGAAAATGGCAGAAATTTTATAACATATTGGCTGAAAGCTTTTTCGTCTGACACTCGTCAGACGTCAGAGCATAAAACTTCAGAATAAGGGTCCGAAAGTACATGATGAAAAATATATACCCAGTTGTGGATCGAAATAGGCCAATCAGAAAAACGCAAGCACAAGACCGGTATGGTTGTTCAATCAGTGCCGCGTGCCTAAAGAAAAATTACCACTGGATTCCAAGAGAGAAAATGCACTCCTTCTGTCTACACAATGGCGGCTTTTTCGTATGTATGTAGATCGACCCCAAGTTATCTAACAATTTTAGTGTTTGCTGGTAAAACAAATCTTTTTTTATTTAATTTGAACTAGCAAATAATAGGGGAGCAGATTACTTAAGCATGTTTTTCGTCATTAGCTTTCCAGATTCCCTTGGCGACATTAAGAAGATCAAACTGTGGCACGATAATGAAGGATATTCTCCAAACTGGTATTTGAAGCAAATTTCTATTGTCGATTGCCAGACGGAGAAAATATGGTGAGTGAATTATGATAAAACTCTGTTAATTGCTAAAAATCTCGCCAAGTAAGCGTGAAAGCAGGGGGCTGACCTGGTCTAACCCCAAATAACGCATAAGATTTCTTTTAAATTTCGCCATACTGTAAACACTTTAGTACCCCATTCCTCATCCGTAATTTACTAATTGGCCCCTAAAATTACTTTGAAATTGATATTTAACAATGGTAGTAACTTTCCGCTATCCATACCTAGGTACTTCCCTTGGAACAACTGGTTGGCAATCACAGAATTGACCAGGGTGAGCCGAGCAAAATTTTATCAAAGAATTCATTCTTACGCTATAATGGAAGTACATATAGTTTTTATTTAACTCTTCTTGGGTGGCAATGCACGTAAGATGTAACTGAATATATGATATTTCAATTTTGTTATCTGAAAACCGCACTTTAGAGAGAAGAATTCTTTTGAACCTTGCTGATTACATTTGTATTTTATAGGCAGACTGCCAAATTCCAGCAGAGAAAGAACCTCATAATAACAATGTACAGGTATGTGACAACGTACAACGTTCATCTTTATACTTTGATAAGGAAAACAGGCTTATGTTTGTGACACTGTGTGTTTGCGCACTGTGTGTTTGTGACACTGTGTGTTTGTGACACTGTGTGTTTGTGACACTGTGTGTTTGCGTACTGTGTGTTTGCGCACTGTGTGTTTGTGACACTGTGTGTTTGCAACACTGTTTGTTTGCAACACTGTGTGTTTCTGACATTATATGTTTGCGACACTGTGTGTTTCTGACACTTTATGTTTGCGACACTGTGTGTTTCAGACACTATATGTTTGCGACACTGTGTGTTTCTGACACTATATGTTTGCGACACTGTGTGTTTCTGACACTATATGTTTGCGACACTGTGTGTTTGCAACACTGTTTGTTTGCAACACTGTGTGTTTGTGACACTGTGTGTTTGCGCACTGTGTGTTTGCGTACTGTGTGTTTGCGCACTGTGTGTTTGTGACACTGTGTGTTTGTGACACTGTGTGTTTGCGTACTGTGTGTTTGCGCACTGTGTGTTTGCGCACTGTGTGTTTGCGTACTGTGTGTTTGTGACACTGTGTGTTTGCAACACTGTTTGTTTGCAACACTGTGTGTTTGCAACACTGTTTGTTTGCAACACTGTGTGTTTCTGACACTATATGTTTGCGACACTGTGTGTTTCTGACACTGTGTGTTTCTGACACTATATGTTTGCGACACTGTGTGTTTGCAACACTGTTTGTTTGCAACACTGTGTGTTTCTGACATTATATGTTTGCGACACTGTGTTCAGTGGCATCTCATTGTATCATCCCCGAATCAATGTGACTCTCCTTGGAATGATTATGTTTTCTTTTAGACCGTTTTTGAAGGAATTCTAGACTACCATCTTTGGCTGTCAGTCTTCACTGCGCCTGGTCGAAGCATCTTTTCAAAAAAACAAGTTGGTCTGCTTTTTTTGGTTGTTTTTTTTGTTATGATATTGAAACTTTAAATAAATTTTTGAATTTAAAAGCTCGTCCTGATCTAAGATGCCTTTACTAAGGTCGAGCGATTTCGATGTAAATGAAAGCAAAACCTTTTTTTTGTTATTTTCTCATTTTTCACACGTATGCCGGCAATTTTATTGATTTCCACAGAGAATGACACTTTGCTTGGCTTCCTTGGTCGGCTACATGATGGTAATCGCCGTGTTACTGGCAAACGAGCAGGTGATTTCTTTCAATCGATTTTTTCTCCCAAGAAATAAAATTCTTTAGCCTGTGAATTTCACGTGAAAAGGTTTTAATGCACCTCTCATATATGCCCAGATATCCAAACCTGTGCAAATGTTTTTGTTTATGAAAAGTACATGCAAACGTTTTAGGGATTGTACATAAGAAGCTTTTATAGGCTTTTGTGGACCTCGTTTATAAGGTGCAAATATATTTTTTCTGGTTCAATCTTACAGTTAAACACATTGCCAACCTCAGCAATGAACTATCTAGGTGTATGTGTAGGTGCAACTATACAAATTGCAATGTTTGTGTAGATAACATGAAGACAGTATTTCCGGTATCACTCTGCTTTCTAGACTGTGGAAATTCTTGGTTATTGGGATATGAAATGGTCATCTGTTGTATTGAGCCTCATTGTAACGGCAGTTGTGTTTCCGTTTCAAGTTATCTTGGAGTCATTGTTTAGATATAGCACGGTATGTGTATCATTTTTACACTTTAGTGTGCAAGCGAATTTTGAAGAAATAGCCTGGTCTATGTTAGTTGGAGATTGATTTTCTCAATTAAATTGTTGATTTTATTTCTTAAATACCCAGTGCCAAAGAACTGCTTTTCAGAAGCATTAAGAACGTAAATAAGCGTAGAATTCTGTCTATTATGTAACGTCAGTTGAACAAGTTGTAAGTGATTAATCGCAAAAAAGAATTATTTCCTTCCAATCCTTTACGAAACATTCTTTTTTGGTCATCCTATGGCTCGGTTTCTTATCGACAATTTGCTATAAAACGAAAATTATATACTACAAATTGATGTGTGGAATTGAAAAGAATGTTGCTTTGGGGGAAGGTATGATACTACTGGTATTGAGAATAAGAGCTGAAGAGAACTGATCCAGTATTAAATATTTTGATTGCTTTTAGTAGGCATTGTCAGAGACTCAAAGAGTAAACATTATAAAGAATTTTGTTTTCAATCAGGATACAAACGAACAAAAGAAGCAAACGGAGGAGAAGCCGCGATTAAATGAAGATCTCACTTTTAAAGAAGGTATCAAGATAGAAAACGTTTTTGAAATTTTAAAGCGCATGGTTAAGTTTAATTTTACTGACGTTTTCTTTTGGGATATGTCAAAAAAAACTTCAGTTCTTACTTTTCGTATTATTCGAACTTTTCGTATTATTTTTGCAGCTAAGCTGAGAATATTTCTTGCTTTACTGAGTTCTTTTAAGTTTGACACATAGTTTCTTAGAAAAAATTTCAGAAAAGTATTCAGTTGAAATATTCAGTTATAATGTTCAGTTAAAATATTCAGTTAAAATATTCAGTTAAAATATTCAGTTTAAGTATTCAGTTTAAGTATTCAATTGAAATATTCAGTTTAAGTATTCAGTTAAAATATTCAGTTAAAATATTCAGTTTAAGTATTCAGTTAAAATATTCAGTTAAAATATTCAGTTAAAAGTGTTCAGTTAAAATATTCAGTTTAAGTATTCAGTTAAAATATTCAGTTAAAATATTCAGTTAAAATATTCAGTTAAAATATTCAGTTTAAGTATTCAGTTTAAGTATTCAATTGAAATTTTCAGTTTAAGTATTCAGTTAAAATATTCAGTTAAAATATTCAGTTTAAGTATTCAGTTAAAATATTCAGTTAAAATATTCAGTTAAAATATTCAGTTAAAATGTTCAGTTAAAATGTTCAGTTAAAATATTTAGTTAAAATATTCAGTTAAAATCAGTTAAAATGTTCAGTTAAAATATTCAGTTAAAACATTCAGTTAGAATATCCAGTTAAAATATTCAGTTAAAATGTTCAGTTAAAATATTCAGTTGGAATATTCAGTTAAAATATTCAGTTAAAATGTTCAGTTAAAATATTCAGTTAAAATATTCAGTTAAAATATTTAGTTAAAATATTCAGTTAAAATGTTCATTTAAAATTTTCAGTTTAAGTATTCAGTTAAAATATTCAGTTAAAATATTCAGTTAAAATGTTCAGTTAAAATATTCAGTTAAAATATTCAGTAAGAATATTCAGTTAAAATATTCAGTAAGAATATTCAGTTAAAATATTCAGTTAAAATATTCAGTTAAAATGTTCAGTTAAAATATTCAGTTAAAATGTTCAGTTAAAATATTCAGTTAGAATATTCAGTTAAAATATTCAGTAAGAATATTCAGTTAAAATATTCCGTAAGAATATTCAGTTAAAATATTCAGTTAAAATATTCAGTTAAAATGTTCAGTTAAAATATTCAGTTAAAATATTCAGTTAAAATATTCAGTTTAAGTATTCAGTTTAAGTATTCAATTGAAATATTCAGTTTAAGTATTCAGTTAAAATATTCAGTTTAAGTATTCAGTTAAAATATTCAGTGAAAATATTCAGTTAAAATATTCAGTTAAAATGTTCAGTTAAAATATTCAGTTAGAATATTCAGTTAAAATATTCAGTAAGAATATTCAGTTAAAATATTCAGTAAGAATATTCAGTTAAAATATTCAGTTAAAATATTCAGTTAAAATGTTCAGTTAAAATATTCAGTTAAAATATTCAGTTAAAATATTCAGTTTAAGTATTCAGTTAAAATGTTCAGTTAAAATATTCAGTTAAAATGTTCAGTTAAAATATTCGTACTAGAAAGACAGTGATGTCTGCTTATCAAAGCATATTTACCTTTTTTAGACCAACAGAAATCTCAAGGGGCTCTGTTTTTCATGGAAGTCAATTCTGCAATCTATTCATCACAAAACATGCTGGTGAGTATTCTGTTTGCGTTTTTTTATGATGCTAATCATTGCCCGCGCTTTAGCAATGCTAATTTTTGCATATGTTTGAGAACTTTAAATTGCGCAGTATTCTTTGGAAGCTGTCAAACATTACCCTGTGTAATCGATTCAGCAACCTGCTTAAGCGATACCTGCCTAAAATCTGTTACTAGGAATTTGTTTTTTCCCTGAAAATATTTTCAATTACTTTGATCTTTCTTTGGCTTTGAAATTGGTTGAATGAAACTATCTAGCCTCTCTTACATTTTAATAACCGAGCAGTTGAAGCACAACCCTGACTGGTAACAGTTTTTCCTGCACTGGTAATGTTCACTCTTTTAGAATTCCCTAGGTCTACTTGACATGTCGATCCTGTGACCTAGTTAATTACACAGTTGCCTCTTAATGATGTAGGCGGATATGTACTGACTCGAGCTTTTTGTTCATTGCTGAATGGAACATATGAATCAGAAATTAGATGATGGGACAGGAAGGCCTACAATCACTGCCAAAAGTCTTGGAACAATAACGTAGATTTTCAAAGGCAACTCCAACCATCCCCCCTCTCCCCCTAGAAATAATGTTGATTTACTATAGAAAAAAGAACGGGGTTATGGAAAATGTTTTTTCTTGTGGCTTGTTTGATATTTTCCTTTGCTTTCAACATTGTTTTTGGGGGAAAGGGGGACGGAAGTAGTAGCATTCAGGAAAACAAATGAAAAATAGAAAAGCACAGCGCAAATTTTTGGGTGTTCCAAGTAATTTTGACCGTGATTGCAGGTACCTTGAAACAAAGAAACGTTCCTTTTCCGTTGCAAGGTGTTAATGAAACCTAAAATACTTTGCAGAAATGAAGCAATTTTAAATTTTATTACCTTCATGTCTTTGATTTGTTTTCTTTATATGCATTTTGTTATATGCCTTGATAAGTTATGTTTTGCTTGGTATTAGTGCAAGGATGATAAAGATAGTATTTTGGAGCTGAAAGAGGGCTGCCCAGGTATGGTGTCATGTCTTTGATTTGCTACTTTGTCGATACTTCCTTGTTTTATGACTGAGACGCACACATGCAAATTATGAAATGTTGATTATCTGAAACTGGGGGGAAAAATTCGATAAGGCGAGGAAAGATTTTGTTTGAAGACCCCAATCAAAGCTTAAAGTTGCTTACATAATGACGCGAACACAATTTTGCCTCCCTTTTTCGATATACTATTTACGATTAAGCATAATTCTATTTCCTTGCAGCTACAAATGAAAGGCAAAATTTTGCCTTCCCAGTCTGGTTTCAAAACGTTTGGGTTTTGCTTTGCGTATTGTTTTCCTTCTCGGGAATGGCTATCACAATGTGGTATAGCAACAGGTTAGTGGATTCGTTTGGTTTTCAGCCAGTTCACTAAGATAACAAGCAAGCATAAGAAGAGAAATTTAACAACCATATGGTGCATACTTGATTGGGAAGTAATAACTTCTGCATAGTGCATTTTCGTCAACAAGGAACCAAACTCCTTAAAGTGCTAATTGATGTTCATATCATAGTCATATTGTTAGGAAGACATTTTGGTCCGCCGGAGCGAATTTCGTTTAGCATGAAAATTGCAATTGATCAGAATATTCCTGTAGTTAGATTTATAACTATTAATAGCTTAAAGTTTAAGTGACTCACCGTAAAGTTTTATTAAAGTTGTAAATTTTGTCCAATTAAAATTTGGTGCGTTTTGTCATTGTTGTAAGCATTTGAAAGACATTAATTTGTCTAATTAATCAGCATTAATCGACTTCAATATGACATCGCAGAAAAAATTCATTGTTTTTTTTAAAAGATTTATATTCTCGTCAGTCAAACGAGCTTTAGTTTGAGAAAGAGTAAGAATTGTTAGTTCTTAAATATATGTCACTTCTACCAGCTCGATTTGATTAATATTTTCAGATTTGACAGCAAAACAGTCTTATTATGGATACAAGCTTTATCGTTGTGTTTTATTTGTGGCGCTGGTATTCTTGAAGTTTTAAAGGTATCAGTTGACTCTTGATTCAATTCTGTGATGCCTTAGATTGCATAATTTGAACAAACCCTCTTGTTCATATTAATAACTGTGTTGTCTTAAGACATAAAATGAAATCACTTTTAATACCATAGCAACGTATAGAAAGGTCAAAAAACTCTAGAAGGATTTTTCATATCATTTACTCAACATGATAAGACGGGAAGTCCTTTAGCAGTTAAGATTCCTAGCCTAGTGTGATTTTAGCTTTGACAACCTTTAGAAACATTCGAACTAATTCTATCATATTGCCATTTAAGATCCAACATAAACCTGAAACAGTTTAGGAAACAAATAGTCTGTTTTACATTGATAAGTTGATACGATAATTAATTGATATGGTCACTATACTGCAATTAATAAATGAAAATCGTTTTTTAAGCTCTGTGTGTGGATACGACGCCTTTAACCAAACACTTTTCCAATTTCCCACCCTGTGATTTTGTCTGTGCCAAGCAGATAGACAATTTTCGCATATTTAGATTATTTTAATAAATTTGATGACAGTTGAAATTGATTTTTTCAAGGCGATGTGTCTCGCATTAAGAAAATTGTATTTGGTGCATAGTAATGCGATAATCAAGATGTACCTGGAATGTGCCCGTTTGTATGGAAAAGCAACTTTGAATCAGTTCACTGGTACTAGTGAACCAAATGAAAAACAGGTAATGAACCAGGTTTTTCATGTTCTGCCAAGGACTTCATCCATTCTCCTATGTGACCTTGTATTTCTTAGTTCAAATATTGACTGAGTGACACTGCACAAGTTTGATTAGAAGACAATCCTCGTGTGTGACCTGAACGTAGGCAAAGTGACTGTTGTGGAGGAAGCCTCCCGAGCAAAGAGTGTGACCAGGACGATTCCTTACCTTTATTTCTTCTCTTTGTTATCATCTGGTTAATTTGGAATACCTTACCTTCTTTTTAATAAGCTGCCAAGGATCTATGTATATATATATATATTTGAAGCTTAATCATTCTGGTCTTTTCCGTTTTGTTGAAAACATTCTGCTTTAAAGTTTTCCACTCTGGATGACAGTCTCCTTTGGAAAATATCAAAATTGATTATCTCTTTAGTCTAGTGATGTATGTTAATTATTGCTTATGATGTCTGATGTATGTTTCAAGCCTTTTTCAAGTATATTAAATTTTATATCACATAAAACAGTTGCCTGACGATTACAATAAGCGAAACAATTGGAGTTTCAAACATTTTCTATATTCTCTATATACCAAATATGTACAGCTCTGCCTACAAGACGTCGGGCACTAAGACTGGTAAAACAGTTATTTTCACTACATTAAATTTCAGATACTAGCTGCAAGAGCGAGGGCACGTTTTGTTCGATTCAGTAAACCAATTTTGAATGAGAATTTGAGGAAAGCCAGGAAAAAGGCAGCTCGATGGAATTTTCTTTCTTCATTTGCTTGGTAAATCTGTTTGTTTTCCTTTAACTGAATTTATTTTGTTCATGTTTTCATTAAATATGAATTCTACGTTTAAGACCTTACTTTGACTGTGTTGAATAAAAATGGCTAGTATAATGGTCTTTTTTAATCGTCCTCTTTTCGAATATTGTCATATTATTGCTCTTTTGCTAAAGGAACCTGTTCACGACTTCAGTATACATAACAACACTGGCAATGCTGTTAGTGCATTCAAACACCAGGGAAGAATTCCTCCAACGGACAGTAATTGAAGAGAGAGTAACCAGGTATGGTAATAGATGTTTTCCGTTTTAAACCCGACATTTTTATCCTTGTGATATCAGTTGTATTCATTTTGAGCGTAAAATGCAGACAGAACTGCTTATATTTTTTCATTCTTATTTGAAAGGAAAGTTTTGATTATTGGGTTTTGAAATACTTTATTTTATCTTAATCAGCGATGTTAATTGGATGTATTTGTCTTTCAATCGATCAGCAACTCCGATCTATCCAGAATGGTGCAATAAAACAAAAATTCAGACTAACTTTAACGAACTAAGTTAATGTTAACGCGGGAAGAAGTGCTGATTGTAATCACCAAAAGCTTTGCTGTTTGTAATGATGCGTTTTGGTTCAGTGTTTACAAATCAATGTTTACAAAAAAAGTCCAAGAGATGTTGACGAATTCAGGCCATTTTTTATGTTAAACAACAGTCTTTATTTGTTGTCGAGTTTTTTGCATACAATAGGTTTAGATTTAGCTTCTAAGTCCATTGAGTTGTGGATCAATAGACCAAAAGTAAATGGAACATATTGGTGCAGTATCGATAACAAGAGCAGGGCGATTTGCTGTACGCAGATTCTGTTGTGCAGCTTTTTGACGTCAAAGGGATGAATAAAGTTCAATTGAGTGATATTCATTGCACAAAGTTAATTCCCTGCTATATCTGATCCAATCAAGCAACGCTGTAACTGGCAATAAGTAGTGGGTACTTGTTTTTTAGTTCTTGTTTTTTGTTACTTGTTACTTGTTTCAAGTATGCCAAAGGAATGTAATATTGCTAATAGGTGGTCTGATGTTTCTTCTGATGAATTTTGGAGATTAACAACGTCTATTTTCTCTTGTCCTTTAGCCCAGTCAAAAACATTTCGTTCAATAATATTTCGACACGAGCACAGTTCTTCGACTGGACAGAGTTGCAATTAGTCGACCTGCTGCAGTGGCATTGTTGGCATCATTTGCACGGCTATCGTGACGCTTCGCTGAACCACGGCCATGCTCAAGTATGTTCTTAGTAGAAAAAGCTTCAATTAGTTAACCTATTAGCTATCTTTCCATTCTATCATTGCTCTTGATTTTCAAGAATCTTCCTTTCCTACCTCTCTATCTTCCCTCCCATTATTCGATCATCCTTCCCTACCTTAATCCTTGCCCATCTTTCTTCATTCACTTGATAAACTTTGTATTTGTATTTGTTTCTACCTAGCATCCGAAGTTTGTTTTAGGGACACTTGAGGCCATGATCAATTTGACCGCACCTCGGTTATTCCTACGCCTGGAATAACAGAGGGCTGGCGACTCCCCTTAATCTGGGCGAAAGTTTGATCATGTCATAGACTCGAACCCCAGACCCTTGGACCTATATTCCGCGGCCCTAAGCATTAAGCCGTCTTGGCACCTCGCTCTCATAAGCACACATTCAACAAGCATATCCAAGAGTCAAAGGTTTTCCTTGCAGCTTCCTGATTTTAATACTATGTACACCTTTGGGCCAGCTTGCTTCGAAAAACTAGACAATTTAAAGAAAGCAGAGATGCCGGAAATTTCAAACAGGTTAGATTATAAAAAATTCTGTTTCTGTTGGGTCTTTTACCATATATTTACATTACTTACTTATTTCTTTGTTCTAACATTTGATATTCTATCTCATTTCCCTTTGTTGGTTCTTTTTTATTAACTCTTACTGTTTTTTCTTCGTCCTTTTCCTCCTTGTAACTTTTCTTGATCGTCTCCCTCTTCCTTGGCGCTTTGTTATCGTTTTCTTATCTTTTTACCCTTCTTATACCCTTCTTTTCTTCTTTTTCTTCTACATCTTCATTTATCTTCATTTTGTTTGTCATTCTTCCTTTTTTGTCGTCTTCATTTTCTCCTCATTTTATTCTGCTTCTTCTTTCCATTATTTCTGTCTTTATTTCATTTTGTTTTTATCCACTTTCCTTGTTAATCTTTTGTTATATTTTTTCTTCCTATCCTATGTAACCTATTTGTTATCCTTCTGTTCACCTTCTCATCTTCCTGTTGTTCTTTTCTAACTTCCTTGTCATTCATTCTCCTCTCCGAAATCCTCTTTTTCGCTGTTTTCTTACTATCCTTCAATTCCCATCTTCCTTATGATTTTTATACCATCCACTTATTCGTGTTTTTCTTATGTTTCGTAAATATAGCCTTTCAAACTGTCTTACCATAGGTCTGCATACAACGTGACTGCATTTGGCCGAAAAGTTCTCCTCATTGGTACTAGGTAATCAAACGACCTTGCAATTGATAAACTGCAATTCTGAAAATAGCCTTAAGAAAAATGCACAGTGACTGTGTTAAAGTTGAACAGAATTTAAAAACAGCGCCGTCTTAATCATGCGTATCTACCGGAATTCACTAAACTCAAATAAAATCATCGATATTCTAGGAATCAAATGATGGCAGTGCTGAGGTTGCTTCGTCGCTCTGACTGGTTCAATAAGAAAACCTCTTTGGTTAAGATATCCTTTTCTTACTTTCATCCGGAATCAAGCACCTTCAGGTAACGTTTTTAACGTTAGAAATTATAACTTGTCATAATTTTCCAGACACATATTGTTTTCAAAAGTTTGTAGATACTCCTAAGCAGGGCTTCTTTAGGACAGTTAGAAATGATTTTTTAATAAAGGGGTTTTTTCAGCTTAATTCTAGCAGTTCAGAAAAATATCAAAACGCCTCTCGTTATTGGAGATTCTATTATTCCTTCCAGCTATGTTCAACTGTCAACTAAAATTTCACCAGTTGGGAAACTGGACACGGAAGTTCAAGTAGAAAGCATGACCCCCTTTACGCAGCTTGGCACAGTACGATATGTGATAATTGCTTTCAAGGTCAGTACGATTATCGAACTCTCCTTTACTGTAATGTTGAGGTCATATTAGAAATCTGCACAAGACCCTTGCCGCGTTTCAAATTTGACTTACGGTTAATGAATTAGATAAGCTATTTCTTAATTTTCCTGTTCACGTTCATCAGGCCTTCTACCTGCAGAGACCCTTCCAATACAGGGATGGTCAGAAGAAATGGCCTGGGATTGTGTGTTGTCATCACACGCAATGTTAGCGTTTAGGCGTGTTGTCATCGCACGCAATGTTAGCGTGTAGGCGTGTGGTGTTTGCACCATAAAACTCGAGCTACGATTTTTCTAAACAGGTTTCATAAAACCTATCAAAAGTAAGCAGTTATTTGTTAGATCAAGCAGAAACTTTCAGCGTTTTTTGCAGTGTTTTGCAGTGTTTGTACACCACATTCAACTCTCCCAACTATGATCAGAGGTGCATAAAATGTTGCAGATTTCATTTTTAAGTCGTGTATCATCTGCCATGTCATGCAGAAGAAGAGACAGGACAAGGAATCAATTAATTTACCCCATTAACAACACAATTTAGATTTAGGTCTGCAGCTATCCAAATTTTGTGGTCACTTTGGTTTGAATGGTTGCGAGCGATCTGCCGCACGCCTTGTTGTTATTTAGGCCTAGCACGTCGTTCGTGCCCAGGCCTGCAGTACATCTGTTAGTTACTGTTCTTTATTGTTAAGGCTAGTCAATCGAAAATTTGTGACTTCAGGAAGACAACCTAAAACCATCTGATTGTTCCCGAAAGTGAAACATCATCAAAACAACCTGGAAAAAATAATCTTTATATTTGGCGTAGTAGGTCAGCACTTCCCCATCAGCAGTTGGTACCTGATTGTTGACGCTAAACTCAATGTCACTAGTAGTTTTGAATGAATGGTTTAACAGCGAATCAGACAATTTATGTAAACTTCAGCAACCGCCTACTTGAATTGTGCTTCAGATCACTCAATAAGAAACATATCAGCACAGAAAACAAGACTATCATTTCTGCTAGTGACGTAAAACTTGTAACCTTATACAGCGGTACTTCAAAACATCTTTTTCAGCTACTCAGCTTTCTCTCCTAGGTTCTGTTTTGTGCGCTCATCTTGATCTCTATACGACAAGAGTTGTCTTGTCTAATGGATAAAGGACTAAGACATTTTCAAAATAAGTGGAACATTCTAGAGGTAGGGTCCATTTGCAAACTAAAGCTGTAGCAGTCACATATTCAATTTTAAAGCTCTATTTCTCTGACCGATGTGTTTGACGATCACAATTTCTGGCAGTTTTTCTGATACCATTACTGACATCCAGTATCATTCCTTGAGAGCATGTTTATTTTAGTAAGCATTGGCTCTCATCCAATGCTAGATTTTTCCATCACAACAATTGATTATGTTAAAAGAAGAGCAGGTCAATAACTTGTTAGTCTATAACACCTTATTTGCACTGACGTATATCCTCACACTGGGCACCAATGTTTATTTCTATAGGATCTAAATCAGATTGCCAATTTGTAAAATTACACAATTAAGAACATTTATTTCGTTAAAGGGCCTTCTGATTATCCTCACGATGCTGGCGTTGTCAGCTGAGATATGGCAGACGGTTGAAGCAAAGAAGACATTGTATAAAATTGAATCGATGCATATCAATGATTCAGACGTCTTCCTAGACCTTACGGTCGCACTGAGATCAGTCAAGGTAATCGTTTACGCATTAAACTGTGTTTGAGGTCATAAATTTCTGCACAGAAATTTTCACTGGTATACTTAGGAATGAAGCAGTGCATTGGTAACACATGACAGTTTCAAGATTTTTCATCTGAAGAAAAAACTGATATTGCTATACCCATTTTGGAAAGCCAAGGAATGCCAAGTCCTATATGTTTCTCTCTTTTTATTAATTAAAGAACTGAATTTGCAAAATAAACCCTTTTTCATGACTTCAACTCGAAGCTTTAGAACTTGATACCTGAATTACAATCTCCCGGTGAAAAGCCTTTATTGACATAAGTTGGTTGAGTGATTAAAATAAGACAGGTGAAGTGTAATGCGTTGCCGATGCATTATTATGGTATATTTGGTTTAAGAATTTTAAATTCCGTAGACTATTCTTTTATTTCTATTTTACAACATGAGCAGGTTTTGTCGTTTTATCTCATAAGAATTGCAACAGGATCAGCCTCCAGATTAACCCATGTTTCCATTGACGGTTTCTAGTCAAAATCAACTAAATACATCCACTCCTTTATACTTGTTGTAAATTCAATCGCGCCTTCTCTCCCGCAGATTCGAAAAGTTAGCTGGAAATGTCTGGCTGTTTCAATGGCAGACATTTTATGGTTCTCTTTTATATTCGTTGAAACAATGTTGAAGCAACAACAAAACCCAATCCGTTTTTTTATTTGAGGTTTTATCAGATGTACTATTGAGCACTATTTAGATTTTGCCAGAAAGGATCTTTGAATACAGTCTGTTCTTTGGAATATTGTGTATGACAGAATGGTACAAAGTAGAGACACAATGTAGCTTGTTGAGATGGCCCCATAAAAAAGGTTGTTAGCATAAAGTCTGTGAATGTATGAAACAATGTTTTCGCTGTTTCTAACCTTTCTGTTTGTTTTCAGGTGACAAGGATCATTTATGCGACGCTGTTCTTTTTAGTCCTGTTGAAAGCTGTTACACTTCTTCGCGTTTTGACAAGAGTCTCAGCTATCTTGACCTTGTTGGCGACAGTAATCCCCAAATTACTGGCTTTTATGGTAGGCTGATTCACATGCCTCCCTACTTTTGTTTAGATCCCTACGTTTATACGTCAAATTTTTGTTGCTACATCCGTCCAATTTTGAACCTCTGCTCAGTAAGCTGTTAGAATATTGCACATGCTCTTGTAGAGCTTTTAACTTAAAAATAAGAAAAGCAGAGAGACAAACTTGCAAAATATGCGTTATGTGAAATCATTTCTCTTATACCCAGGTAATGTTTGGCCTGCTATTTGCCGCTTTATTTCATGTGGGAACATTGGTTCGTGGACGATCAAGATGGGCATTTACCGACAGCGAGACGACATTATTAGAACTATCAACTGTGTTGACCAGAGGCCATTCAGCCATATTAGGTGAAGTTGCACCGTGCAGTTCATTGATTTTTGCGTATAATATCTTGGCGTCCCTGGCTGTGTTTGCTTTTTGGCTCATGGTAGGTCATACTACATCTGCTTCATTCTTGGTATTTTTTTTCTATATTTCTATATTTTTCTATATGTATGTACTATAGTCTCTAAGCATGTTTTGGTGACTTGAGTCAAAGATTCAGTGATCTGCAAAATAATGAAAAAAATTAATCGGCATACATGCTTTGTGTCTCTAAAGAATTCTAAAGTCATTTTTGTTGTCAGATTTTGTTTCGAATATCGAAGAAGACCATAAAAGCGAAAAAGACATTTTCTTCTCATCGGTCATTGCCCATGTGTTTGTTCTGCGTCTATGATCTTATCAAATCTAGCACACTCATTTAAAAGGCATCTCCAGCCAAAACCTGCAATCCCCTTTTGATCAGCTAATCCAACTTGATTAAGACTGCTTATTATGAATTTTTTTATAGTTACAACCGCTTGCATTTTGATAGTTTATTGAATAAGATTGACGTAAACCTGAAAACATATTTCGCTTCGTGTGCGAAGCTGCGGATTTGTACCTCAGTTATTAGCAACATCGTCTATTCGATTCGTCTTTGCTCGGTTTTTCTTTCTGAAAAGAGCGACTTTAGGCTTTCTTACTTTTTGCAGCAGAAATTACTTTTAAAGTTTGCAGGAACTGAGACTCTTTGGTTGGAGTGGCACTTTGAGATTATGCCACGAAAATATTTCTGCTTTCGTTTTAAAATCGAGTTGTGTATTTCTAATTGGAGTTATTTGATGCCTATCGCTAACTGTAAAGTGGCTCAGGTTCTTCAATCATGGAGATGGTAGATGTGTGCAAATGTTTGCACGATTGGCATGTCACAGCTTTTTACGAGAAGTTATTTAAGCGCCACCGCAATTGAATTCTTAGAAACAATCGATGATTCAAAAGCGCCAAAATATCAAGAGCAATTTGACCCTAGAATTTGTCTACCCGGAAAGAACTTTCCTTGAAGTGAATACAAATTGCTGGCTGGTGCCAAGAAACTGGTGTCAACTTCCAAATATATGCCAAGAAAACCTATGAATTGATGTATCTCAGATTCCCTGCAGCCCAATTTAAATGAGTTCTCAACAGCCCAGCATGGGCGGTACATAACTGCGGTACTGATACGAAATCCATTGACCTAGCTTTAATCTAATGTCCACTTGTTTCTTCGCCATTTACTGCCCTAAGTAGTTTTAAGGTTTCAGCCAATAGTCATTGCCCTATTTAAAGCTCTCTACACCCGGTCCTCTCTATTGCTCTCTCAAATCTTGACTTAAAATGCTTGTTTTTCATTGACCATGAAAGTTCTTGTAAGGTGACTTGTTGGGAAGCGAGTGTAGATTCCCATTGTTGTAGGGGTTTTTTCAATAAATTTATTCAAAAAAGGGGAAATGGGGAAATGCAGGATATGCGCATGAGACAAGGGTTCGCGTTATTCAGTTTCATTCTTCTTTTGGTTCGTGTTCACAGTGGCTCTTCTGATACGAGATGCTAATTTCCATACCACAGAACATGCTACTTCCTATTTTGCCAGCAGATGGCAGAAATTAAGTCATTAATTACTATTACGCATTTGCATCTGATGTTGAAAGCCAACGAAGCTTTGGACAGACTTTGGTTATATAAGATGAAACTCATGAAAGTACTTTATTATAAATATACCAAGAATAATTGATAGATCACCACCAGAAATATAAGCAAACTGTTACCAAAAGGTGGATGTTTATATAAGTTGAACAGCCCTATTCATTAAGACGATTGAATGCCGTTGAATCGAATTTATTACGTAATCTGTACAGTGCGTACAAGGAGTAAAGATATGCATTTTAAAGGCTAAGCTTTCATATTGGATATTTTCAGATCCTTGTTTATTCGTGTGGTCTCATCTTGACCCAGAGATACATTCGAAATACTCGCAATATTTTATAAGAAATGAAGCTCTAGTTGATTAATTTCTTGTTTTTTATTGATTTAAGTAATACGACACAACATAACATAACACAACATAACATGACACAACACAACATAACATGACATAACATAACATAACATAACATAACATAACATAACATAACATAACATAACATAACATAACATAACATAACATAACATAACATAACATAACATAACATAACATAACATAACATACATTCACGACACAACATAACACGACACAACATAACACGACACAACATAACACGACACAACATAACAAAACAAAACAAAACAAAACAAAACAAAAGAAAAGAAAAGAAAAAAACAAAACAAAACAAAACAAAATAAAACAAAAAACATTACATAACATAACAAAACATAACATATCACGACACGACACGACACAACATAACACGACAAAACATAACATAACAAAACAGAAAACAAAACAAAACAAAACAAAACAAAAAACAAAACATAACATAACATAACATAACATAACATAACATAACATAACATAACATAACATAACATAACATAACATAACATAATGCAACATAACTTAAAACAACATAGCATAACACGACCCAAAACAACATAACATAACGTTACGTAATGTAACATAACATGACCCAAAACAACATAACATAACGTTACGTAACGTAACATAACACGACCCAAAACAACATAACATAACGTTACGTAATGTAACATAACACGACCCAAAACAACATAACATAACGTTACGTAACGAAACATAACACGACACAGCATAACATAACATAAACATAACAGAATATAATATAGCATATAGCAAGGAATACTTTTTGGTATAAGCTTTCTCTGTCAATAGAGCTACAAAGTGTAGTCTCATCACAAAACTTTTTTAGGATTTATGAATTTCAACCAAGCAATCTGAAAGAAAGCTGTGGAGTGTCTTGATATTTGTATCATCAGTTATATCTATTCCTAATTAACCAAGTTATAGGAACTAAAAGAACGGTTTTTTTGCTAATGGATTACTTCAAGCAAGATCGAATTACAGTGGTTTGGACCGGGTCAAAACTTGGATGAGTTCAAGAGAGCCTCAACGTAGCCTTTGTTAGGTATACGAGCGAGCAAAAGTCTTCAATTGAGTGAGGCAACCCTCCGCCCTGGAGTCAGAGAGCATGCGCAATAATAACTTATTGACAAATTTTCTCTTGTTCGTCTGTTCAACAAGCATTGGACCACGGTGGCGAACACTGAATGCAGTTTTGAGGTGGACAAGAGGCCCACAGATGTCGGTCTTGCTACAATGTCGGTCTCAATTACAATATGTCTTTTTTTAGAAGCATTTTTCCTTCTGCTGCCACATTTGACTCTTCCTCTTTACATGAAAACTGGATTTCTGCAACTAGGGTAGGTAGTTCGTATGCCTGATATGTAGTGATGTATAGGTGTGTTAATAGGATCAAAATATCGTCGGCATTATTCTGTACACCAACTTGGAAACATGTCGTCAGTCCTAACGTTGTAACATGCCTCCTATAGGCAGATCCCTTATTGTTGTTTTTTGTGTCGTCCTATTATATCATGTGCCTTCTTTTTTAGTCCGCGATTTTTTTCATCGGACGCTTCAAGGTAGAAAAAACTCAAAGGAAAAGAAGGACACGGTTACTTAAAAGCCTGGGATTATTGTAAGTAAATTCTTCTTTCGGATACTTCACTTAGCAACATATTTTTCATATTAATTTTCATAATTAATCTTATTTTCGATTATATATCAACAACAACTTTAATTTCACCCGTCTTAAAAAAATCACACAATCTCTTCTTCCAGTAATGACGTTTGATCTAAGAGACTGGACATTTACCTTGAAAATTCTTACGAATTTTAAAAGAATGAGTTTTCGTCTTCTTATTCATAAAAAGTGACGATTTGATCTATTCATGATCTGTTTTTGGCCGCGAGTTTGATTGTTCACAGCTATGGGTGTCGATAGAATCCATCGTTTGAGCGCTTTAACAATAATATGCCTTCGCAAAGGACATACAAAACCGTACAAGACAGGCGAAGGAAGAGTGGCTGGAAACCGTACTAAAATATGATAGAAATGTAAGAGCAACGGCTCATTCGTCTTGCCAAGGCTTGCTCTTGTCAAAGGTGGTCTTGTTTCGGACAACAGAGCTCGTTCCACCGAAAATCGGGATGCGAAAAGGGAGGTAAATCGAGGGGTTTTAGTTAGACTATCTTGATTCCTTATTTTATCTTGGTTTTAGTTTAATGGTCTTTCTTCATTTTGAAAGAATATCTAGTCTTAAATTGAAAGTCAAACGTAAATTTAACATTTATTGATTTTTAAGCTACCTTAGACGAATATTTCAAGCTTCCTTAGACGAATATTTTTTGTTTTCCTTTCAGCTTTAAAAAGCTTTCTTCCAAAAAAGCCTGGTGGCAGCTTTACAGTAATATTCTGAAAAGATTTTTTGGAGGACAGGAAGACAAATATAAATCCTGCAATCTTCCTTTGGTTAGTATGACATAGTATCAAATGAAATTGGTACTTTTTAAATTCTGCAATACGTACGTGTTGAGAAACTTAACTCCTCTAGTGAAATGATCTAAAATCTGCTGCCTGTTAGAGATTCCTCTTTGCCTTGTATTGAAAAGGTGGCAAAGTCTCACGAAACTCATAAATATGACGGAGGGGACCAAAACTTCCTTGCTTAGACCAGCCTTAGGATGTATAATAGTCAGAAGACTCCAGGGTAAATCCTCGGTTAGCTAAGCATTATTGCTTTTCCGTTTTTGATCCGTGAGGAATTTCTGGAGAACAATTTGACACCTTGTCAATCTATTCTGTGTTTAGACGGCCTATTCTTTAGTTTTTATTGCATATTTTTCGAAAGCTTTTTAGAAAAAAATGATGACTCATCTTTGGAGAACTTCTCGCATATCTTGAGTTTTCTTCGTTACTTACTAGGTTACTTTACTTTGTTATCATTAATTTTTTGTAAACAAATTCGTTAGCTTTTCCTTATAATTAACTGATTTTCTTAATTTCATTCTGGCGATAATCTGTTTTTCGTTTCTAAATCTGTTTTGCCTTGCAATTCTTAAACTCAGAATTTGAATTCATATCATTTTCAATAGTTTTCACTGTAATATAATCTGGTTTTCATTGTTACCATCATTATATTTTCAACTCAGTATTTAGGGTATTGGGCTCGAAAACCGTCCCGATTCCTCCTAGCATCCTAGGCAACTATATTATTAAAAAAAAAATATGCTATTGTAATTTGCTAATTATACTTCAATAGTAATCGCTTTATTGACATCTAATTTTGTAAATTGTTGCTGAATATGAAATGAATTTGAATTTGAATTTGAATTTATGAGAATTTGACAATTGTTATATTGAAATATGCCATACAAGACACATACATAAGCTGAATCTGTCAGCCTCCCAAAATCATGTTTCGTCATTCAATAGTCTTTTTGTTGGTGATGTCAAGGTACCTTCAAAGTACACACATTGACTTAGGTTTTATCTCGCCTAACTTTCTGCTGTAGGAAAATATCTACGACGAGATAGAATATCAAGTTGAAGAAGTGATCTTTCGATTGAGCAATCTATACGACATGAGTGATTTTGCGGAAAATATTGGCAAGCAGGTGGGAGCTGAAGATGACTACACACTGGACAGTTCTGAAGAGGCCGCCTACCCGAGTTCATTCAGCACCAAGGACAGTATAAGCTTTACATCAGAAAGCATTTATTCAGAGGACAGTGGTTACTATCGATACGGCGACTACAGAGGTGCTTACCCTTCAAGTTCAAACAGTGATGATGAATACGAAGGGCCTGTTATTCATTATCTGGAACCACCAAGACAGCGCCTCGGTAGCTTAGGCCAAATCATGTCGCCCATATTCGGTGGTAGGTATTTTGTAAAGACAAGCTGGAGCACATTCAGGACTCCTAAAGTGAAACCGGCCGAGATAAAGCCACCCCCAAAGATACAACTTCCCCAGTCTAGCTCTCGAAAAACATTTGAAAAAGTTAGCAACTGGTCGTCCAAGAAGCCTAAAGAGGACTCACGTGAACGCCTTGAGGCAGATGAATGCGAAGTGAAGCAAGGTCTAGAAATGTTTGATGCGTTTCCAAAGTCACAGCCTCCATTTCCAAAGAAGTCTGCAAAGCTGAAGCCGCTTCCGCCAATTCAACTGCCTTTACTCCATCGCAATAAGACGCTTGAAAAGATTAAAAACTGTTCCACAAAGTTTAAGGTAGACACCCAGCTTGAGGACGAAGAAGTATCATCAAAACATAACTTAGATCCTTGCCTTTCTTCCCACCAAGGACAAGTTGGCAGCTTCGATAAGGATGAGAAAAGCGGACCAAAGATTCCCATTCAAACATCAAACTTGCGCTACGAGCAATCGTTGCTTCCTAAAGCTTTACAGTCAGTAGCAACCAACATCAAATTTGCTCCTAAATTCAACGAAAACACGACACCTTTTCGAAGGCCAAAGATTCCTTCCGTTCAGGAGATAATGACACACAAGAAAAAGCCTATTTTATTCAAAAGGACACAGGTATGCCCGCTCAGCGTCGATACTGCAAGCTCACGGTCGGTATCAGTCAGCACGCATTCATTGCCGAAAAGCCCGCCAGAGCAGATCAATGGAGGCCTAGTTGTAAGCAAGACAAGATCTCCGAGTCTGGACAGTGGGTTCATGCGAAGTAGTGATAATGAAGACAGTGAGGTTTGTAGTGATGTTTTAAAGATTTAGGATTGAACTAAAATATCTTCAGTTGCCGCAATGTAGAGATTAAATTCAGAATTTATTTTTGATAAGTCTTTTGTATATTTTGCATCATTTTAGAATGTCATAGGTTTATTTTCTAACAGCAGTCATAATTCAATCGAACTGATAGAAAACAGTTGATCTGAGCAATTTTTACTTTGAATAAATACATAGGCTATGAAATATTTCTTCTTTGAACCACGGTTAATAATCTATGCTGCCTGCCAGAATTCTAGCTTTTGTTTTGATGTCATCTTCTACAGCTTGAAGTATACGACAAAAACCTGTCCTGAGTCTAACTATTCTGATAGTCTTGTGAGGTAGCTCTACTGATTAGATTTATTGACTTTTTATGACTCCACAAAGTAACCTAAATTGAAGATGTAAGATAGCATTCAGTTGTATTTCAATAATGTTTAAAATTTACAAGATGAAGGATAGATTTAAGAATCATAGCCCTCTTTCAAATCGATTTTTATCCTTGATAGTAAAAAACGTTATGCAGACCAGTTATGCAGAATATTATGCAAGTACCAGAACATAATTGGGCTTACACTCTTTTCTTTTTATAAGAATAATTTTATAAGAACACGAGCCACAAAATTGCTCAAAATTTAAAAACAAATTTAGAACAAGCTGAGGCTAAGCTTCTGCGAAATGCAATTTTAAACAATGTTTCATCTCAAAATCGAGGATTTTTAGTGCTGTGTGGGTGCTTTTTCGGTGAATATTCAAACATGGTGGCAAATGAAGTTTGTCTCACTTATTTTATTCGCAAATAAGGCCTGAACACTTCCCTAGACAAAAAAAGCTAGCAATTGCACTGGTTACACCCTATTAATTCAGAACAAATTAAGAACAGTCCAGCCACAGATTTTCGAAAAAATTATGAGCAGTCACCCTGAAATTAAATTTGCTTGTTCTTATAAGAGTGTAAGCCCTTTCATGTTTTGTTACTTGCTTGAGTTCTCTTCAAGTTAACTTTTTGTAATGGCCTACGTTGACATATGCTGCCATCAAATCATCACAACAATATCAATTTGTGTTGAAGTTCCAAATGTAGCTCTTTGTCTAATTATGCCCTCCACATCCACAACCATCATGACAAAAAAATTAATTCAAACTAAATGTTTGATTGACAAAGTTGAACTTTATTAAGTGTGATGTAAAACCTAACATGACTGGGTTGACAAATTGAATGGGGTCCACAGCTAACCCTTGAATTTAGGGTTTTCTTTGACACTAGCCTTCGGCAATTTGGCACGTTTTCGCAAACACTGAACATTAGTATGGCCTCTGGATGGCTTTCTAATCTTTGTTTAACATTTATGAACGTATTTCCTGATTTTCGGCAGCCTAGTATGATCTGATAATCCTAAGCTTCAGATATGTAAAGTTTCTAGCTTTTCCTTTTAGGCCGCCGAGTATTCATCCTAAACAAAATAAAAAACCTTACTGACACTCATGTTCAATTCTCCTGAAACTCATCTTTGCAATCGATCACCTTCTAATCCCAATGAAATTAGGCCACCCTTTTTCTGAAAACTTCGAAATAACAATGAAATTAGGCCACCCAGTCTATCACCACACCCCCTACTCCCATCCCAAAGTTTACCATCAAAAGTTTTTGAAAATTCGCAATCTCTTTGATAAGGAATATTTCTGAATCAAATCAAATGTAAGAAAACTAGGCCTTTCATCGCGACGTCACTAATGTTTGTCTTCGTAGCAGATCTTTGCCCATTGAACTTTTTGTAAGTTTTGTGTATCATGTTGCTTGCGCTGTTTTGATTTGGTTGGCCAGCCATTATTCATTTATTTTCAGAGTCAGTTTCTAGAGAAATGTTGCTTTTTGTAGTTTTGAAATTTTACAGTTCATTAAAAGTCTTGGTAAATGGCAATGGTAAATAATGTGTTTAGGTCTGTTTAGAAATCTATAAATATTTACCAAGAAGAAGGTTGTATGAAAGTTTATTAAATTTGTCAATTAAGTTCATTCAATCAATCTTTTTTCTGGCCTGTCTCTGCATTTAATGCCATCTGATTAATACTTCAATTTTGATTAAGGATATATTGATGCTTTTTACGTAGAGCCTGTCTGGAACACTGAAATTCAGCTTTGTTCCGGCCTAGATGGGATATAGTACCAGAAATACGATACAATTAAACATGTGAATGGGTTAACGTACGCATCAAGATATTTGTGCTACAGTATGATTTCTTGAAGATTCCCAATTGCTACATTTAAGGAGGCCTTCTACCTAACCGGGTTAAAACAAAAACGGGTTAAAATGTATCCGTTTTTAAAGTGAGTCAATGGCAACGCAAGTTTGCATTAAGCTCGTTCTAACTCGTTTTTTATCGTTTCCTCTAGGCTGGGTTGAAATGTACCCAGGCTTGAAAAGTGTCCTTAGCCCTCTACACTTCGGGTAAATCAGTTTTCTATCATGATAAACAGAAAAAATCACGCTGAGCTGTGAGAGAAATCAGGATTTACAACAATGGTCTTTGAATTATTTGTATAACGTTGTTGTGGTTGTTGTTGTTGTTGTTGTGGTTGTTGCTGTTGTTGTTGTTGTTTATAAGTGGATCAAAAGCTACCTGGGTTTGGCTTTCCCACTAGCCCACAAATGGGTTAAAAGATACCTGGGTTAAAAAATGATCCACTCGGAGACCCGTTTTTGAACTTATCCGTTTTTCAAGTGGGTTAGTGAGAACGTAACGCAAAAAAGGATAATTTTCGACTTCATTTTTGTTTTAAGCCGGGTTAGCAAAATGCTGCTTAAGGCTGTAGTTCTGTTTGAGAATTTGATGCTGCATAAAGCTCGAAACAACTATGCGAATAGTAGCAGGAAGTCCTGTTATCTGGTTCAGGTCCAGTTTTATTTTTCAGAGTTATAACTGTGCATTGAGAGTGTGCAGAAAAATTTATCCTTAACTTCAATGGGATTTTCAAAATTTTGAACTTAAAGTTGCAATCAATTAAAACAAAAGAATTACAGCCAACCATAGTTATATCTAGTTAAACTACGGAATTACTAACGGACAATCAAGGCAATAGGCAAGTTCCATTGCAAAAGCGAAAGTAAACGTGTTTTAACAATCGTTGAAAATTCGTTTGTTTCTTTCATACACCTAAAAAGTATAGCTAAAAAGTTAATTTATTGTGACAGACTCTCTCTTTACTGCATTGCATTGTAAGAGAAAAAAAAATTCTTCTCCAGAGTGATCGTGTGTTATTGACACTGCATAATTCACAAAGACGTTCGGATCTTTGCTCTTGGCGATGGTTCGGATCAAACCTCCTCTTTTCGAGCGTAGCAGATCCTTCTAAATTTTGCTAGAGAACAACAAACTCTAAAACTATCGATATAAATATGTATTGTTTTGAGTTGAGAGTTATTTTAAAGGATTCATATGCATATAGATTTGCTGTCTAGGAATGGCTTGGGACGGTTTGTTAATAAAATTATGCAATCAACATTCAAATCATCAGTATTGTATGGGTTGAATGATTCAGAAATCCCCTATTCTGATCATCTTGTATAATCTTGAAATAGTTATCTTCTATCGTTTTTATTAAGATGTTACAATACTTTAGCATTGAAGATATCAAGTATGCAGGTTTTAAGAGAAAGGCTGCAAATTCAATATCCAAGGGCAAACAAATTAATTAATTGAAGTCACTTTTGCCCCCACAACTCTAAACTATAGTTTTAGATTTGGAGAATATATGTTGAGTGTCAGGAGATCCCCAGTATACCTTATTTTCAAGGTGAAGAAAAAAGCTTTGATCCATTTTTCTTCAATCTTAAGACATATATTGAGATAAATCTTGATGAATTTAAAGCTAATCCCAACTTTTTATAAGCTTTTGTAACTTTGATAGCATGGTAACTTTTATAAGCTTTTGTAACTTTGATAGCATGGTAAATTCACATTTTATCAGATACTATCACTTTTAATTCATTTTTGTTAACAAAAATAAATGACAGTATGCTGTATGCTGCCTTTTTGGTGGATATCAAATGAGACAACAAAATTTAAGTTGTAGAAGGCAATTTTATACTGGTTCTTTCATCGTGTGTCGTTTTCTCCAGCATCCCCCTCTCTAAACAAACCCAATCCGACACCACCATCGCCTCTTTTAAATGTGTACATTTTTAGTCCGTTTAGTTTTGCTCTAATGAAGCCCCGTATGCCGGGGCGAAATATTAGCCTTCATTAATTTACGTGTATTTATTGTTGTTCATTCTCGTCGCATTCCGGTGTTTCTTATTTGCTCCAGTTTTTAATGTAGGACCTCTTCTCGTTGCATTCAACTTACCCAGCTGATAGTAGCAAATACTTTTCAATATATTGTTGGAAGTTCCGTTTGGTTCAAATTAATTACTTTCCCATACATGAGGTTTTCATTGCTCTGTTAATCAATTGTTATGGTGCTAAAATTCATGGTGTATCTGTGTTCATGCATAATACCAAATTTTGCAGACATACCAATTGCTAAATCGCTCACAAGTGACTCTTCATTATGAGGACTGGGACAAAGTTCAACGTTCTATAAAAAGCTTTCAGAGGAACTTTTAAGCTTGAATCTGCTTTGCATCATATTCTACACCTCAAACTACATAGGTTGAGAAGTTTTCATGCTGGTATCATATTTTGCACGATTGTTGCAAGATTTATACTTAATTTACAGGCTGTTGCCTTTGGAAGAGATTTGTTTATTGAGAAACTCCTTTGAGCTTGGTAGAAGCATCTTGTTCACGTTAAAAATTTATATTTGAAATCATGAACGTATCATGCAAAAAACTTGGTTTTAGATAAAGATTTGTCCTTTTTCAAGTTGCTCAGTGTTTGATTCATCATAATTTTTTAAAGAGCACGTTGAGACAGGAAAAGGGTGTGAGAGATGGGTTTCCATGGGTATCTCCCAGAGATATGTTTTAAAATTACAGCACTTCAAACGCCAGGAAATGTTTATGAAAATGTCAAGAAAGCGTCAGACTCATCAGGAATCTTGAAAAATTCAGACGAACTAGAGCTTCTATAGACATGGCTGCAGGGATTCAGTTTGGAATAAGTCAATAATGAATTCAATTGAATCGTGAAATTCTCACAACCACGGCCACTTTAGTGAAAAGATATTTTTTATCATGCAACTTTTTAGCACACCATACGGCAATCGAGCTATTAACATCCGTTAAATTCTCACAACTCATTGGGACATCATTTTGAAAGACAAAGAAGTACATTATCTATAGAAACAGTCCTTGACTTTTGCAATAAGACGAAACAAAATCTTGGAGAGCTAATTACCCACGCTAAATTTTGAGCTACTATATCGATGTATAAACATTAGCAAACTGAAACATTAATAATTTACAGCATAAAGTGACCCTTTGAAAGGAAATTTTCTTCTTCAACATCAACACAAGCCACAACACCCAGGATCGTTTACCAATCTTTTATGCAACAATGCTAAAACGGAACGTATTCAAAACAACTACTCGCTGAGACTGAGACTAGCATCACTGGAAATAAAGGATTGAAACGAACTCGTGTCTACATTACATAATGGCAGTTTTTATATTTCAGTTTATGGATTCTAAAACTCCTAAAAGGAAGGACGACCGGGCTCTGCCAATAATCAGATACATGTCATCAGTTTCTTGGGGAGATGACTTAGACTGGACATTTTATGAGACATCATATGCTAAAGAAACGATGTGAAGGAGGTGCTGCCATTTTATTTCTCTATTTAAAGTTGGTACAATATCTAGCTACACTACAGCTGATTACCAACTGATCAAATCCCCATTGCACTATACAAATCATTACAAATACATAACTAATGTTGCGTGTGTTTTGTTTGTAAAAGTCACAAGTACACAGTGACAGAAATTG